>JAJKFI010000112.1:101292-119961 GCA_029204185.1 Lerista edwardsae | reverse complement strand
TGATTGATTGATTGATTGATTGATTGATTGATTGATTGATTGATTGACATCCAGCCATGATGTCACTTCTGGTGGGTCCCAGACAGATTGTCTTTCTAAAAAGTGAGTCCCAGTGCTAAAACGTTGGAGAAACACTGGTCAACCATGTCAGTATTAAGCAGGAGTATCTTCCTCCCTAGAGTGACGTTGGACATCAAGCAAAATTTCAGCCAAAAAGAAAAAAGAAAAAAGGATGATTCTCTAATTTTTCTGGATGGGATAGTGGCAATTATGTTAGAGAAAGCTGTGCTGATAATATACATAAATTGTTTCTCAAATAAACAAGTAGCTTAATATGAGGAAAACATTTTCACTTTTGATAAAGCTTAATATTGCCCTGGTGCTGCAAGGACAATGACTATATTCATGTCTAGAGGAAAACACAAGTAGATTAATCTCACTGCCAGTTCATATATCAAGCTGCAGTGCTTCTAAACAGCCTTTGTACACTTATTGAGCCTTGGATAAATATCATCGGCTTAGGTGTGTCCCTTAAGCATTTCCCTTGCGAGCATCACTGCTAACTTTCCTCTCTGGAAAAGGGTTGGGAATCACTTCTTAATTTAGCAAACCCTTTGTCTGCTCCCATAAGGCAAAGCTTTTACTTTTACTTTTAACACCAGGAGATTTGAAATAAAACCACTTTCAAGAACCTCTTTTATCGCAGTTGCTCTAGAATAGACTAAAACTTCAACCAACCAGAATGTATGTAGCATATCAATGACATATTGAGGGAGGAGGGAGCTGGGTCACATGGTGATGCTACGATGTAGTCATGTGATTTAAAAGGGTTGTTTTCAGTGAAGGGGCTTGTCGTGAACAGCAGGGAACCAGGGTTTCCAGCTCAGCTCCATTTTGAGGCCAGTGCCTGTCTTCCCCAGCCCAATCCCTCTCTGTACCCTGGCGGTGAGAAAGTTTTCCTCTGTTTTGTCTGGCTCAACCAGCCGGGAATGGGATAGAGGGGCCTCTAGTAGGAAAACTCCCAAGGACATCTTCTTCATGCCAGGAGTTGTTTTGCCTCTGGGTGGAAAGGGGGACTGGGGAAGCGCAGGGGCGGGGGGAAGCGAGAACAAAGACACAGACTTTTGAGGCTTGTGGGGAGAGACCATCATGCACCTCAGAACACCTGGTTCTATCCTCTGCTGGGTGAGTGATAGGTAGAATGTATTCAGAAAAGATCATTGCTTTCTTATTTAGCATTAAGCATCATGTAGCCATGCCATGCTTTGACCTGCTTTGAAAGGCCTCTATGCTGTAACCTGTAGTTTTTAATCATTATATTTTACTCCATGGTGTGCCTCGTGTGCTGGGAGCGGGGGCTAGCTGAATCCAGTCTTGACACTGGGCTACACTACTGGTTGGGCTAAGGTAATGCCTCCTAGGCCACTGGAAGTTGCTGGTGGCCAGGAGGGGACATCATCCCACGATCCCTGGGGGGCAGCCTAGACGCACCAGGCTCCCTGGTAGCTTAGTAGCTTAGTGGTGTGGTACAGCGCTTTCCAATCTTATCGGAGCTGCAACCATCCTTGTTCTCTGTGGTGAGTTGCAATGCTCCTGATGGTGCTGGGAAGCCTCTTCTGGGTCAAGCCAGGACACCGACCCACTCTACTGGCCTACACAAATGCTGCTTCTAGTCTTCAGAGGCAAACCAGAAGTTGTCTCCAAACACTGGAAGTGGCTTTCAGAGGCTTCTGTAGGCCATTCTGAGGCCCACAGAAGCCATAGAGTGGGTCATCAGCCCAGCAAAATCTGGAAGAAGCTCGAAAACTGCCCAGTGCCTCTGGAATGGCTTATATTTGGAACAATTCAGATGCAAGGACAGGTGGGAGAGTCCAGCCCACAATCCACTATGCATGGGCCCATGGCCCACAGTTTAGTAAAGGCTGTTATAGTACATATGGCATGGAGATTGTCCCAGATTGTCCTAGCATCTCCAGAGACAAATGTGAAATCCTGACAACTGCTGTCAATGTCAACAATACTGAATTGGATGGACTATTGGTCTGCCTCAGTATAAGGCAGGTTCCTACTGAATAGAACAAATTGATGGCAAGGCCATATCTGGAGTACTGTGTACAGATCTGGTCGCCACACCTCAAAAAAGATATAGTGGAACAAGAGAAGGTGCAGAAAAGAGTGACCAGAATGATTACAGGGCTGGCGCACCTCCCATATGAGGAAAGGCTACAGCGTCTGGGGCTCTTCAGCCTAGAAAAAAGGTGCCTGAGGGGGTACTTGATTGAGACATAAACAATTATGCATGGGATGGATAAAGTGGATAAGGGGGGTTCTTTTCACTCTCTCACAATACCAGAACCAGGGGACATCCACTAAAATTGAGTGTGGGAGAGTGAGAACAGATAAAAGGAAATACTTTTTTACCCAGCGGGTAATTAATCTGTGGAACTCCTTGCCACAGGAGATGGTGATGGCATCAGGCCTAGATGCTTTTAAAAGGGGACTGGACAGATTTCTGGAGGAAAAGACCATCTACTTACCTCCTTACTTTAGAAGTAGGCTATCTCGGAGTGCCGGATGCAGAGAAGTGGCAACGAGATGCACCTATCTAGTTGGCTTGTGTATTCCCTAAAGCATCTGGTGGGCCGCTGTGAGATGCAGGAAGCTGGATTAGATAGGCCTTTGGCCTGATCCAGTGGGGCTCTTCTTATGTTCTTATTTATTCTACAGCACAATTCTATACTTGCCTACTCATAAGTACGTACCATTGGTTCAAGAGAGCTTACTCACAGGAATGTGTACTCAGGATTGCAACCTTAATTATTTAACTTAATTATTAAAAGGGTTGGGTCCTTTATACAACAAGTTAGTGTAGTCTAATACGGTAGCATTTTGGACTTAATGCTATTAACCTTTATAAAATGTATTCTAAAATCCCAGCTCAGGGGCACATCTCACATTGTGAAGTTTTACACAGGTACCTTGTAGTTTATTTATTTCAAACATCTTATCCCCACTTTTCAATAAAATATGTTTAAGGAGGTTTAAAATTTGTTTAAAAAACAACCAATAATACAGTTTTAAAAACACAATTAAGCAGATAAAATAAGAAAATGTCAGCATCCGCATATGATTCAAAAGTCTTTTACAAGCCATCAGATACTGAAACTCATTACAATCCAATTTAAAAATTAAAAACTCAGGTCAACGACATTGTTTTTATCTGTCTCCCAGAAGTTCTCTAATTTGGTGACAGTGACTGGATAAGAAGGAGCTCAACAGCTGATTCACCACCACTGAGTAGATCCTATCCAGGCTCTCTGAGTAATCAGAAGGCAAGGACCTTAAAACCCTGGACTCCTTAGTAACTGAGCAATCCCTAATAGGAATAGGTGGTCCTTCGAATATCCTGGTCCAAGGGCAGGAGGTGTGGACATGGTTGAGCTGCTGGTACAGCCTGAAGCTAAGCAGGATAATCTGTGGTCTATTTTTGGATGGGAGACAGAATGCCAGGCTGGGACAAGCTGCAGTACCTGTGGTGGCAGAACGGAGTTGCTGAGGAGCTGATTAGCCAGTGCGGGAATGTGGTGAGAAGGCCAGCCAGCAAAAGAATGGAGCCCAACCTGAGGACCTGTCTGTCCAGGCTGGACTTGCTGAAGCTCAATGTCACACGCCAGAGAAGAGAACCACATTGTGAAGGCTACATTCGGGACTGAGGATTCGGTGAATCACAGAATACTGTATATTTGTTAAAAAAAAAAAAAAAAACCATTGAAAAATGGTGGTTTAGACTAGCCTGCCCATGTAAGTCTTGGGCATTTGCTTTGGCATGGGAAAGGCGTGGTATAAATTTGTCAAAATAAACAAACAAACAAACAAACAAACAAATAAATAAAGTGACGGTGTGCAATGTGGGGGCAGAAGGTAAGGCAACAACACCCCACCAGGGTTCTTCAAAAAGCGCCACTGCTACTGCTGCAGCTGCGAGTGTGCAAACACAACCTACATACTCAGAATAGTGGCTAGTGGTGCTTTTGAAGAACCCCTGCAGAGCATTGCTGCCTCATCTTCCATCCCCACACCTCATGCTGTTGGCATAGAGGGCTTGGAAGGTTATAAATCAGTACTTTGAATTGTTTTGAAGGAAACTGGAAGCCAACGAATAAATGCTGGCTAGATTGCATGCTGGTTAACTGCCTTGCAACTAGATTCTGAACCAGTAGAGATTTCTGAGGAATGTTAAAAGGCAGCTTTGTACAAAGTGCATGAAATAGTATATTCATGTTACTACGGTACTTAAAGGATAAATTCGACGGAAGTTCATATAATGCTGAAAATAGCAAAGACTGAGGTTATATTTTAGTGGAAATCATCCATAATTACACAAAGTCTGGAAGAATATGGAAATGATAAAATTAACAAGCATGCTGTCTGCAAATAAAAATATAATTGTCAGGTTATATTTACTCAGAATACTGGTGATGCACAGATGGAAGCATTACTGTGAATATTTAAAGATGCCTGCACGTTCTGCTTATAATGTTTGCTTTATGTTTGTTAAAAGTAAGAGAGAGAGAGAGAGAGAGAGAGAGAGAGAGAGAGAGAGAGAGAGAGAGAGAGAATATTAAAAATAAGCTCCAGATCTTAAAAATAAGCCACATCTATATAGGACCTGAAACATACTTGTTGCTTATCACATAAGATGTTCTTTTCTGGAGGGTTACACACACACACACGCACACATCAAAATTAATACTTTTGATGTAACTCTGATTTTACACATACAGAGCAAGCTCAACAAATATTGTTGCATTTAAGCTCAACAAATAAATAATATATGTATTTTAGCTCAACAAATACAACAGAGGCAACAGCCCACCTCATGCAGTCTTCTAGAGAAACTTCAGAGACCTGGGCTTCATGTCTCAGCTTCTGCACTGCTCTTATATTACTTATGAAAGGAACAAGCAAGATCCAATAAGATATGCCTTCTTCCTTTGGACGAACTCAGGAAATTGCCAGGAACAAGATAATAAGGCATTTCCTATGGTGTTGAAATTCACTGTCTATCTTGCTGCTTGTTGCGTCCCTGAGTGAATGGCATTGTTGTTTGGAGATTTTATATATTTATTCTAGATTTGTATGGGTGGGTTAAGTGTATAAGGTGTGTGGGGGTCCGTGTCCTCGAATGCTTGCAAATTCCGTTGTATGTGATATATAATGACAATAAAGTAATCTAATCTAATCCTTCCTTTGCATGCTGCAAAATGCCCTTCAAGATTTTGAACTACTCTCCAGGTGCTCTAATAGGGGAGGCTGGAGCTTCCACTACGGTAAGAGAGTGCACGGTCCCTTGCCGTGGGGAGGCTCCAGTCTCTCCTAAGCAGCGCTAGGATATGGCGCTGGCCCGTCGGCCTCGCCAGTTTGGCGCTGTTTAGGATTGCGCCCTGAATCCCCATAATTAATCTACCATTTATTTTCCTTAACCATGAAGTATCCACCAGCAACCTGCAGATTTAAACTAGTTGTTTCTGACTCTACATTAATTCCTGTCCTTCTGTCCACAAAATCAAGAGTGACAGACCATCAAGATATTGCTATCATATTAAAGGGGCATCTGTCTAAACAACTACCATGAACAAATTGCTAATGTCAACAATCATTCATGGGGTGATTTTCCATTTTTTTGCTTTAAGGCAAACGTGACCTCTTACAGCAGCTTTCAAAGCAGGCTCTCACTCCACGTTTACCTCAAAATGCCCCTTTTCCTACATCAGTGTAAATCTTGAATAAAACCAAGGTTGTGCTTTGGTGGGGTCCAGAGGGTTTTCTAAGGCCTGCAGAGGCAGCTTCTGCAGGTCTCAGAATGCCTGTTCACTGTAAACAGGAAGTGATCTTTTTAAGCCTAAAGGCCATTCTGAAGCCCACAGTGGCCCTGGGCATCCTATGTGTGCCTCAGAAAACACTCTGGACCAGACCAGAGCACAGCTTCAAGTGGGTTCAGGGGGTTCATATGCACCTCCCCCAGTGTGGTGGTGCTGTTCAGTGTCTGCGGATTTTCAAATCTGCAGATGTCGAACCAGCAGATAATGTGAGCCTACCTATATATTCCACCCAGGGACGTGGTGGCGCTGTGGGTTAAACTGTGGAGCTGTTGAGCTTGCTGACCGGAAGGTTAACAGTTCAAGACCACGTTACGGAGTGAGCTCCCGTCACTTGTCCCAGCTCCTGCCAACCTAGCAGTTCAAAAGCATGTAAAAATGCAAGAAGATAAATAGGTACCACTTCTGTGGGAAGGTAAACAGCGTTCTGTGCGCCTCGGTGTACAGTCATGCTGGCCACATGACCACGGAAACTGTCTTCGGACAAAAGCTGGCTCTTTGGCTTAGAAATGGAGATGAGCAACGCCCCCCTAGAGTGGGAAACATCTAGACCATTCGGTCATGGAGAAACCTTTACCCATATATTATTCAGAAACATGCGCGCATGCATGCAAGTACACACACACACACACACACACACACACACTTTAAAAATCAAACAGGTGTATAGCTCAAGCAATACATTCGAAAGGCAGAAAACTGCCTTATTTCTATAACCTAGCAGCACCACAATTCTGGGGGTCACATTACTGCCTTGCCCCTCGCCCCATCCCTTAAAAGGGTAGGGAGAAGTGCTTCCTTGGCTGATGGGTTGTTACCCACCAGTTTGGAAACCACCACTTTACTGCACTTTAATTTAAAAAATTGCAAAATTAATCAGAAACATTTGCACTTAAATGTTAGCCGAATTTAATTTCTGTCTCATCACATTAACTTTCAAAAATGGCACATCAGTTTCCCCATAACATTAAAAAAAATACATTCCTGTTGGCAGTCTGAACAACAGGACGAAATCACAGCAAGGAAAGGCATAGGTTCCCCACTCTATCTCCCCAAGCAACACTGGTGGGGTCCCCATTTCCTGAACATTACTATTACCATAATGTGATTCTTTTTTATTATTGTTATTGGGTCATTTATCAATTAAGCAGTTGCACATGAACAAGCCCCAAATGTGCAACAGTCCATTGTGCAGGTCAATGGAGCTAGGCAAATAAAGAGGCCCCATTTCCTTCCACAGTCTGGTCTTTATGACCAAGCAGCCATGGAAGAGATCCTAGAAAAATAAACGGTGGAAACATTTTAGCAACTAAACTGCGATTTTGTAAGGCTTTTCAAAGAGAACATTGTAGTAGACTGCTATCGTCATCAAAGACCCCCACTGAGAGGCTCAGGAGCTTTGCTATTCTGTGCCCACTGCAGAATGAACGCAACACCTTAGGAATTTACTTCCTAATTGTACCCAGTCAATTTTTTTCCATCATAGTATTTCAAGCAAGTAAAATGAACACATAGAAGACTGTATAGAAAAGGGCCCTTGTATTATAAGAATTCCCGCATTTTTGGGAAGGTGAGTTGAACTAAATCAATTCCTCTTGTTTGGCTTTTTCCCCACCACAAATACAAAATACTGTATCCTGTTTTAAAATTAAGCCTAACATTATATATTGTTCACCACTTCTGAGGGGAAGTATGTGGCTGTGCCCAGAAAAGTTTCCCAAAGAAAAGGTACCATGAAAGGAATGAATTCACTAAAGACAGGAGAATTTTGCAGGACTGAACGAGGGCGCAATCCTAACCTGGAGTTAGTTCAGCACAGTTAGGCCAGCAAAGTTTGGCTGCCACAAGGGACGCCATAAAGTATGTTTGGACCACTCTCAGTCAGAGAGGCCAGCACACAGATGTGTGCCAAACCTCAGTTGAAGAAAAAATACTGTTGGCAAAAAATCACTGATTTTACCCACTGGTCCTTTTCCTGAGAACATATCCCATGCATGTGGCTGTACATTATAACCTGAACATAGTAATATAGGGTGCCAATACTGGGGCAAACCATTACAGAATTTGTCAAAATGGTGCATGTCAAGGTCTCATTCAAGTTCCTAAAATCATTATTGATAGACCAGGCAGAATTAAATTCAGGCCTTCTCCCATAGCCACAGGGGTTCCATTCCGTTTGCAATGCATTCTGGGACAACCCTGGGTGGAGGGAGTCTCTGTAGGACCAGTAAGAGGCTGGGGGCACCTCTGAAGACTGCCTGCAGCCATCAAAATGCTGCAATTTCACTGCATAAGGGTAAGCAAAGCTATTTCTGATTTCTTTCCTTTCCTTATGTTTTTAAAATGCATCCCCTGGCATTCGTAACACCATGGATAACGGAATTTGCAGGTAGCAGGGAACACCTGTACATTCTTCTTCCCTTCTAGGGAATATTATAACAATATCCTTCTCATATATTTTGTGAGCTGTTACATTAAGGGAGCCATAACAATGAGGAACATTGTTAACCTAGAAATTGAGCCAGGCTTGATTTGGCTACCAAATAAGAGATTGCTAGCCCCTGATTTGCATTCATATGCAATGGAGAGCACAATCCTAACTTGGAGTTAGGCTGGCACAGTTATGCCAGCAAAGTTTGACCAGCACAAGGGAAACCGTAAAGTATGTTTGGACCACTCTCGGAGTCAGATAGGCCAGCACACAGACATGTGCCATTCTCCCTGACTCAGAGAATGGTCCAAATGTGCTTTACGGTGGTCCTTATGCAGGCCAGGCTGTGCTGGCCTAACTGTGCTGGCCTAACTGCAAGTTAGGATTGTGCCCTGAATCAGGGAAAACAATTACAAATGTTTTCAAATGTCCAGCACAATTATCTACAAAATGTTTCAAGTGTGCACACAACTAGTTTTTAAGTTTCAGTAGTCAAGAGTCTTTAGCTAGTTTTCGTGTATACACATTCTTGTTTATCTTGCATTGATCAATAGCTATTTACACTAATTATATCTTTATAATTGTCCATACACTTGTCCATACACTATATACTTGTCCAACATTCTAAGTTATCTGAAGTGACTGATGATTGTACAAAACCACCAGTGAAAGACTACCTTGATGAAACTTTAATTCCATTAAGCACAGGATTGACCTTTTTTTTTAAAGAGAGAAAGAGCAGGCTTAAGCAGCAGCAAAGTGACAATTCCTATTGATTTCAAACTCCAGTGACCACGGAAGTATAATTTTACAAACGTGTGGGCCAAAAATGGAAAAGAGCAAAGACAGGACAGCTGCAAACAAACTTCTAAGTACTTTAGAAATCACATTAAAGAAAGGTAAGAATACACAGAAGACTCCTGCAGCTTCCCATGAATAGGAAATAATAGATCAGCTACTGCTCACTGTTGCTGCAAGACAAGATGGCTCCGGCAACAAAGGGAAAAATTTGTAGACATCATTTTTAAGAATTACATTATCCTTAAATCCAAGGAGTTAGCTGCCATACAATAAAGAACAGACAATACATTTGAAACTTTTGTCTCACCAACATGATGTCTTATCAGAAGGTATATGCCCACAGCTTACCACAATGGGTATGTATGACTGTCAGAATAACAGCCTAGTTCTATACTCCAGATACACTTTCATATTCACCAGCATATTCCCTGCATATGCTGGTACAGTGACAGTGGCTCCCTCTAAGGGCGCAATCCTAAACTGAGTTAGGCTGGCATAAGCTAAGCCAGCAAAGTTTGGCCAGACAAGAGACACCGTGAAGTATGTTTGGACCACTCTCGGAGAGAGAGGCCAGGTCACAGATATGAGCCATCTTCCCTGACTCCGAGAATAGTCCAAACACACTTTATGGTGGCCCTTGTGCTGCCTAACTCCAGTTTAGGATTGCGCTCTAAGTCTGATTTCCAATATGGTTTGCCCCCCCTTTTATGTTGCTCATATGCGCATGCTGTCCTGTTTCTGCTCACATGTGTTAACCGGTATTTACAAAGAGGTGTCAGCAGAGAGGGAGACGGATTCCATTATCCAGGTCTAGCTTTGTAAAACTCACCATTCATCAAAGAAGGTACTCATGCAGGAAGTACAGGTACTCATGCAGGAAGTACTTAGGGTGCAATTCTAAGAACATAAGAACATAAGAAGAGCCCTGCTGGATCAGGCCAAAGGCCCATCTAGTCCAGCTTCCTGTATCTCACAGCGGCCCAGCAGGTGCCCCAGGGAGGCATGAGACTACAAGATGCTTGCATCCTGTTGCCACTCCCTTGCACCTGGTACCAGTAGCCCATCACCTATATAAGGAGGTTGCACAATCCATCATTGCCTATAGCCCACGATGGACCTTTCCTCCAGATATCTGTCCAAGCCCCTCTTGAAGGCATCAAGACCAGATGCCATCACCACCTCCTGTGGCAAGGAGTTCCACAGATTAACTACCCGCTGGGTAAAAAAGTACTTCCTTTTATCTGTTTTAACTCTCCCAACCCTCAGTTTTAGCGGATGCCCCCTGGTTCTGGTGTTTTGAGAGAGGGAAAAGAACATCCCTCTATCGACTCTATCCCTTCCATGCATTATTTTGTATGTCTCAATCATGTCCCCCCTCAGGCGCCTTTTTTCTAGACTGAAGAGCCCCAAACGCTGCAGTCTTTCTTCATAAGGGAGGTGCCCCAGCCCCGTAATCATTTTTGTCGCTCTCTTCTGCACCTTTTCCAACTCCACTATGTCCTTTTTAAGATGCGGCGACCAGAACTGGACACAATATTCCAGGTGTGGCCTTACCATCGATTTGTACAATGGCATGATAATATTGGCTGTTTTATTCTCAACCCCTTTTTTAATTACCCCAAGCATGGAATTGGCCTTCTTAATTGCTGACGCACACTGGGTCGATACCTTCATTGAATTGTCCACCAGCACCCCAAGATCTCTCTCCTGAGCTGTCACAGACAGCTCAGAACCCATTAGCCTATAGGTAAAGTTTTGGTTTTTTGCCCCAACGTGCATCACTTTACATTTGTCTATGTTGAAACGCATCTGCCATTTGGCTGCCCATTCCCCCAACTGGGAGAGATCCTTCTGGAGCTCTTCACAATCCTTTCTGGTTTTTACCACCCGGAAAAGTTTTGTGTCATCCGCAAACTTGGCCACCTCACTGCTTATCCCTGTCTCCAGGTCATTTATGAATAAGTTGAAAAGCAATTCTAACTTGGAGTTAGGCCAGCAAGGTTTGGCCAGCACAAGGGGCACCGTAATGTATGACTCTCGGAGTCAGAGAGGGTAGCACACAGACATGAGCCATCTTCCCTGACTGAGTGGTCCAAACGTGCTTTACAATGTCCCTTGTGCCGGCCAAACTGTGCTGGCATAACTGTGCTGGCCTAATTCCAGGTTAGGATTGCACTCTTAATGACTTAGAGCAGCAAACTCAGTCTACTGTGTCGCAAAATTACTTACGCAGCAGTGGAGAAGGCTTTGTGTTTCATGCTGCAGCCTTCATGCTGAGTCTATGGTTCAGAACCATATTAGGAAGCTAGTTAATACCATCAGTGCGTTTTATCATTTCCTTTAGTTGTGCATCACAACCCATCAGTGGGTTGTGAGCCAATGTCAGGTGAGTCACAAAGCACCTAGGGCAGCCATACTAAAAATATGGGAAAATGGGATGCTGGAAAGGAAGAAGACTGTGTGGTTGTTTTGCTTGTGTCAAAACAAGCTTTTGTATTAATAAGCCTTGTTGTTGTTCAGTCGCTAAGTCGTGTCCGACTTTTCGCGACCCCATGGACCACAGCACACCAGGCCTCCCTGTCCTCCACTAGCTTCCTGAGTTCGCCCAATTTCATGTTCATTGCTTCAGTGACACTATATAACCATCTCATTCTCGGCCGCCCCCTTCTCCTTTTGCCTTCCATCTTTCCCAGCATGAGGGTCTTTTCTAAAGAGTCCTCTCTTCTTATGAGGTGGCCAAAGTATTTGAGCTTCAGCTTCAGGATTTGTCCTTCCAGGGAGCAATCAGGCTTGACTTCCTGGAGGATTGACCGATTGGATCTCCTTGCAGTCCAGGGGACTCTCAAGAGTCTTCTCCAACCCCATAATTCAAAAGCATCTATTCTTCGGCGCTCCGCCTTTCTTATGGTCCAGCTCTCACAGCCATACATTGCTACTGGGAAAACCAAATTACAAAATACAAATTACAAATTAACAAGCCTATTTTGTATTAAATAGGCTTTTTCCCTTTCTATTTCGCAATTGGAAAATGACTGAGAAATAACCCAATGTATTGCTACGTTCGCAGGAAAGCAGCAGGCTCTGGCATCACAATGACGACACTTTCAGCCATGATATCACTTCTGATGGGTCCCAGACAGATTGTCATTCTGAAAAGTGATTCCCGATACTAAAATGATTGCTAGACTTTTTAGTGTGCTAGATTGTTTGGTGGGCAGAAGACTTTTGAAAAACATATTCAACAGACATTTAAAAGGAACAAATTCGCACATAAAGCACTTTGTGAAATATTTAGAAGTTTATACACGGTTGAAATATCTAGAAGTGTATATACGGTTGGAGTAAGTAAGTTAATAAATGATATTCTATAAAAAAGTAAAAAAGATGCAGATCAAGAGTTCCAATACTTTGAACATCAAGCACCACTAGAGGGGGGTGTTACTGCAAACACCTACGCTATATTCCTTTGCTTTCTTAAAATTTCTCATTTATTCCTGAGAGGCTGAATTATAGTACTCAAATTGCAGTATTTTATGTTTGTAAGATCCATTACCAATTTCCATCTTTCTCTTGTCTTTTACTTTCTTTCTCCCTGCTCTTTAAGTGCATTTATTGGAGAGCGAACATATTGAAGTTTGTTTATCCACTAGCTGAAAGAGCACAGCAGCAGTGTTTTTTTCTTCTGAAATGTTTATCACAGGGGCCCTGTAGCCAGAGTTAATTTAGACTGCCTCAACAATGAATGATAAATAACTGCTTTCAGGAGGGTATTAAAATTCTCAGGTATGTTAACAAAATCAAGTCTGCAGGTCCCAAATTCGATATAACGTAGTCTCCAGAGCAGACTTAGCATTTCCATAACTCAATTTGCTTCCTCTGCGACAGAGATGTATGGTATTGATATGCAAAGAAGAAAAGTGGTTGTGTTGGTGTCAGGGACAATCAGGGTTCTCGCTCCTGTGCCCATTAGCTGAGTGATTTGGAAGTGGTGCAAAGGTTGTCTCACCCCCATGGGAGATTTAAAAAAAATGGACACAGATACTGGGGATATTGATTGAGACAGGCAAGTAGCTAAGATACTTTTTCAGTGACAAATAAGTTAATGATTTAGTGATTCATAGCACAGAAGCTGCCTCAACAACCTTTGGTAATTGTTTGCAATACCGACAGTGCCACATAATCTGCCCTTGTCAAATTAGCAGAAGCCTATAATAATAATGTGATAGCTATGGCTACCTTGCTGCTAAACTAAGAAAGAAAAACATATCTGTAAATGTCTTTTGATGCAAGAGGTTTGCCAATTGTTTTGAACATGAGGAGTCAAATCTCAGTGCAGACAAAGAGCATGGCATTTCTGCTCACCTTGCAGTACTCTGGAAAAACCGTGCAGTATTATTAACAACATTTTCTGCCTCTCTTGTTCCTTACTACCATACAGGCCAAATTCATCGGATGCATTTTCTTTCAACATTGTCAGGACCAACAGAAGTCACTGGGTCAGGGAAGCGCTATACGAAGCTACTCAGTGAGTTCAAACACCTTGTAGCAGCTTGAACTTGCTTATCCCCCCCCCTTTCTGGCTTCTAAACAAAAAGCGCAAAGTGAGCATGGATGTGAAATGAATTTGCAGCAGGAGTTCAAAACATGCCCAGCTGAGAGATAAGAGACCTGGGGGGGGGGTTGTTAATGGGCTGTTGCCTTAAGGCTATAGTTTAATATATTTCATCTTTGATCTGAGAGTTTATTATCTGACTGGCTTTCTGAACAATACAATTTGGTTTTATTAGCTTAAGGGTGCAATCCTAACCAACTTTCCAGCACCGGGGTAAGGGCAATGCAGCTCTGAGGTAGCAAACATTCCCTTACCTGGAAGAGGCCTCTGTGATTGCCCGCCCCCCCAATTGCAGGATGCCGCACATGCCCCATGTGCACTGCTATGTCAGTGGTGCACAGTTGTTTAGGATTGTGCCAGAGACGAACGGAGCCCCGAGTGTGCCCATGGCAGGGTGACAAAACCGCACCCCCGCATGTCACCCCGCCCCCATGCGTCGCCCTGCCATGCCTCCCTGCGCCCGGAATAGCTCCATAACGGAGCGATACAGACGCAAGGGAGGGAGGGCCAAAACCCGTGCGGGTTCTTCCGCGCAATGGCGCCTCGTCGCTGCCGGTGTGGCGGCGCCCTTGGCTCCCGCCACCCCTGGTTACACCCTTCCTCCGCCCCTGGATTGCACCCTAATTCTTGTTAAATTGCGGTATTATTAAGGTTTGTTCCCATATCAATTATAGCTTCATGGATATTCCCATACACAGCTTGCTTCAGCTGATCTGAAAAGGGGCTCATTCAGATAAATGGAAAACATCCCCTCCAGTCCCTGGCAGCAGTGTGATTCTGGGGGTCATGCTCCTGCCTTTCCCTCCCTCCCTCTCCTTAAATGGACAGGGAATTTGAGAGCCAAGGGTTAAAGATATAGGCACTGTGTTCTCCACTGTATCTGGTCTCCCTGACCTCCTCGCTAATTGAGCCAATTGCTAACGTGTTCTATGACTTCCTCATAAAACCACAAACTGAATCTTTGGTTTGAAGAAGTGGGCTTGCAAACAAATCTATGTTATAAGGCAGCTCGGTTTGTATCTGTGAAGATGGAACACAAAATCCATCATGATAAGGACCAGGAAGGGTACATAATTACCGCGGAGATGGAGGAAGCAGGGCAGCGGGAGCACATACTCCTGAAGCTGGCTCTTGATTTGCAAATTGCAGTTTGTAAACAGCCAGCAGTATGTCTGCAGCAGGTCCATATGGAGGGCCACTCGCGATGGATTAATTTGCATCAGATGTGTACCACAATTTGACCTTTTGTTTTAAAATTTAAAAATAAAGATTCTAATTAAAACAACAGCCATTAGCGGAACTTTACTGGTACATTAGCAATTATGAGCACTGTGGCAGGAAATGTGCTACTTCAGTGCAAAACATGTAAATCATACTGAGAGGCATTCATCTATGGGGAAGTGACAGATGACTGCAACTGCCATTAAACCTTTATCGCATCCCTGCCATGTAATACTATTAGATGGCACGAAACAACTAATGTGTATCGCTCTAGTGGGAGAATGGAGAAAATATTGGATTTCCTCACTTAATCCTATTTATATCTTGCAGTGGGGGCATTAGTTAGATTAAAGCAGGAGACATTGCCCCCATTCAGTATGCTAAATAGTGTTTGTCACTCATTGTGTTATACAACCATAATAGTTGTAGAAGCCATGCACATTACCATCATATTGAATTAGCTGGAGATGTAGCGCTAACATCTTCTGCCCCCTGTGCGCTGTCTCATTACATACACTTAACTTTATTTTCTTATAAATAAAAAGGCAGATGAAGCAAGGCTTTACAAAGTTTCTAATAATGAAACTTTAATAACAATAAACTTAATGATATCAAAAACTGGTCTCACTAGTACCAACTTAAATTGTGTGTTACTGCTATTAGAATATGATTGTTTTGTTAACCAGAATGTTAGATCTTAACCATCTCTTCTCTTTTTATGATTTTCACAATGTTGTATAAGAAATAGCCATCATCTGCATTTCACAATGAAAAACAACAACATGACGTCCCAATTCCTGATGGAGGCACAAAGAGTGTGGGGAAGAGGAAATTCCAGATAAATTACAACTTACACGAGGGTGGATGTTCACAGGATACCAAAAACTGGTCTCACACAATTTTGGTTTGTACTAGTATTACTGCTATTATAATGCACGTGTGATAGAGACCCTGCTGACACTTATAGAAGTGTACATCATCAAGTAGTATGGAGAGTTGGTTGGACTGTATTATCACTTCAGCTTCCAAGAGTGGGGGAGAGGCTTGTTTGTATGCTCCCTGTCTCAGAGCACAATCCTAACCTGGAGTTAGGCTGGCACAGTTAGGCCAACCAAATTTCCCTGCACAAGGGAAATCGTGAAGTATGTTTGGACCACTCTCAGAGTCAGGGAGGATGGTGCACATCTGTGTACTGGCCTCTCTGACTCTGAAAGTGGTCCAAACATGCTTTCAGTGGCCTTTGTGCCAGCAAAACTTTGCTGGCCTAACTGTGCCAGCCTAACTCCAGGTTAGGATTGCGCTCTCACACAGAAACTCAAAGTCTATGCAGGCTTAACTACTTGATTGTACCAATAGTACATATCCACTGTGGGTGCTCTCCACATGGATGGGGTTCACTGACTAAACTTTGGTCATTATGTCCCTTTCCAAAATGCAAGGAAAACAGCAGCTGGCTGCTCCAGCACTTGTGATTAGCACCAACTGCTAAGAAGGGGAACTGTATAAGCAGGGATGCTTATAAGTGGGGAGGACGATGGGGCATGTGTTAGAGACCCGCTCAGGATGATCCGTTCCCTTTGGGAGCTTCTGCAGCAACAGTGTCTAAAGCTGCATTTGACTCCAGAATTACAAAAATCTCTAGGTAATGTGATAAGTTGCATGGCATCTCCCAGTGAGGCCTCTGCAGAGGGCCCCTGGAAAAAGCCCTATTGGTGTCAAAGGATGGGAGAAGAAGAAGAGAGCACATGTGGATTCTTTTTCCTCCTCCTCTTCTCCAGACACCAATGGCAATACTGGGATGGTGGGATCTCTACCACTTGGGAGCAATTCAACTACCTTTTTGCACCTGCCACTGCCTTTGTTGCAAAGCCTGCTAAAAAGATATTATTTAAGCTGTTGTCCAATTCTCAATAAGCAATTCAAGATTTGCAGTTTTTTATGATTGTAATAATGCTGTAATAAAAAGTTTACAATTAAGGAGGCTGCTATAGAAATTAATTCTCTGTGTAGATCAACTATGCTCTACCCAGCGCTGCTCTTGCATTGGTCCAGCAACTGATTCTTTGTACAGATGTGCTTTATGGCACGTTTGCAACCACGCTGGGCCAATGCAAGCTAATGCATCAGCCCAGCGCCTCTCTTGGATTATGCCGTCAGTGATACTAAGACCGGAAAATAGTTGGCATATCTTCCAGGACAGGTGCCACTTGTTGGAAATAGCAACACCGACCTGCATGTATCAGAAGGGGGAAGCACATTGTCTGACTCTGTAGCTGTCCCCTTTCAGTGATCACTGCAGGAAGTGTGACCTTTGTTCTATTTCCTCTTCCCCTTTTGTCCTTCTCTCTCTCTGGCCTACTGAACTTCCAAGTGAATGGATGTGCTTGGCTGAGCTCCTGCACTCAGCCACCATATTTACATGCATGCAGAAGCAGGTATCTAGGGCTTCTAGTCCACTGAGTGTTAGGAATTCCCCTGGTCTCAGTAGTGTCATTCAGTAATGAGCAGACGGAACGCGAGGCGGGACTTACTGCCTGATTGGCTGCCCGGTTCTGACGCGTCTCTGCCTTGCCGAGCGCTGCGCGGGCACCCCTGGCCTCGGAGGGGGTGCCCGCTTGCCTGGATGGCACGCTGGGTGCTTAGGAGAGCCGCGGAGGGGTGCGCCACCCAGAAGGAGCCCCCGCAGCGGAACGGCAGGCGGCGACGCGTCACGGGCTCCCTATCAATCAAGGGATAAGTCCCGCCTCGCGTTCCGTCTCCTTGTTAATGAATGACACTACTGCCTGGTCTTAACCAGGTGCTATATATATGAACCATCATGAAACTGTGAGTAAACAATTTTCTTTTTAAACCAGAAAATGGCCTCATTCTCACCTGATTAATGCGCCTGATTAATTGCTCCCAGCCTGGGTGGTGGAAGAGGATTTCCCTTAGTAAATGCTCAGCTAAGACAGCCCAATCCAACACCATTCAGGCTCCAGCCTTGTTACACCTCTGGGGCTGGTACTCTCGGGGGACTGTGAAGCCTGGTGCACTAAAGTTCCCTTCCATGTTATACACAGATCAGGGGGGGGGAAGTACCATTGACATTGGTCCATTGTATTAGTCATAAATAAAAACCCGAACAAAGCAAATAAGTTACAGAAGCCTTCTGTATAAAAGAGAGATAAAAGTTAAAAGGGTTAAAAAAAAATAGGGGAAATAGACAAAATTGAAAAACTGAAAACAAGGATTTTTATCACACATAGACCGATATATGCTATAAATATACAGTATGTAATTTTTTTTCTCTTTCCTGTTCTGTCAAAGTGACAAATAAATATTTGATACTCTTGTTTTCTTGGTTACCTAATCCTGTTTGCAAATGGATAATTTCTCTGAAACTCCCCCATACAAGTCTGTACACAATTATGTTTACATTCAATTGGCTTCTTCTCAAGACAATGGCCTCAATCTAGCAAGCAAGAACAGTGAATCTTTCCTGCTGCAGCACAGCTACATTTGAAATGCTCATTTGGGACCAGACCCACAGAACTGGCTGGATGTGCATAGGAGTTCATATCCCCATTTGGACCCACCAATTATACAAGCAACTAGAGATGGATCAGAGCCAATGGGCTACAACCCAAACATGAGAGAAGTCAAGGAAAGCATTAAAAAGGGGTGTGTGTGTGTGTGTGTGTGTGTGTGTGTGTGTGTGTGTGTGTGTGTGTGTGTGTGTGTGT
>JAJKFI010000112.1:75333-98635 GCA_029204185.1 Lerista edwardsae | reverse complement strand
TAATAATAATAATAATAATAATAATAATAATAATAATAATAATAATACATGTATTTATATACTGCCTTTCTTAAGATCACTAGATTTCTCTAATGACTGTAACTCAAGGCGGTTTACATAGGCAGACTTTTATTCACAAACCCGAAGGTTTTTACAATTTACAGCAATGTTCTGTCTTTCAAGAACACTCATACAGATGGATCTTTCTGGATTTAGCCTTCTTTCTTAGCCACCCATCTGTCTTCTGCTGGCTGATAAGAGGCTTCCCTGCTCCCACCAGAGACGCAGCTGACTTCAGCACACTCCTCCTCCCATGAGGCAGCTGGAACTCAGCTTTTAATCAGCCGCAGTTTGCAAGGTCTGCCGCTCACAGAGACTTCCGGTAGTCTCGAGCTCACGACCTTCAGATCTTCAGCTGTTATCTTCGGGCAAACGGAGGCCTTAACCCTCTCGGCTAAATCTTCTGCCCGATATACACTTTTCTGAGAGTGATGGCGCAATTCTCAGGAAAGCAGCAGGCTCTAGCATTACAATGAAGGTACATCTGGCCGTGACATCAATTCTGGTTGGTCTCGGACAGATTGTCATTCTAAAAAGTGTGTCCCAGTGCTAACACGTTTGAGAACCACTGGTATACAGTATTGTATTATATATTTATCAAGTACTGAAAGCCACCTTGAGCTTTTGGAAAGGCGGGGGTATAACTGTTTTAAATAAATACATACATACATAAAGCATTGTCTTTAATAGCACATTTTAAACCAAACAAAGTGGCAATGACAAGAGATTGTTGACTGACGTAATACAGCATACGGAAGGAAGAGTAAAGCTGTCAGCAACAGATAATGGAAGGGGGCAAGCCCAGATAGCAACCCTTGATATGAAATAGGGATGTTATAAGCATCTTCCTATTGTCGTCTTGGAAATGTTGAAGGATGTAAGGTTGTAGTGAAAATAAAATTAGGAGGAGGTTGCAACACGTATACAAGAGATGTAAGAGCTTCACGAGATTTTATATACCACTACGCACATTTGATATATTCTTAATATTTGGGTTTCATTCTAACCGAATTGATCAACAATTGGCAGTTCAGTTGTTTCCAGTTCAGTCCTCCCTCTCCAAGACAAACAGCCTCATTTGCATTCCATTTAAATGAAAAAAATATTTATTTGGATTTAGGAAACCGTTTTTCCTTCAAGTTTTTTTCCCTTTGATCCCTTGCCAGCATTCCTATCCCATAATAAAACATGCTTCTGAAGATTTCAAATTAACCTACACTATCTTATATGAACACTCCACAACGTAACTTTTATCTGTTGGCTTGTCATTTTTTTCTTCTGTTGTAGCAGAAGCTCCAGCAACTTTCTCTTGTCTCTGTAGGAATTCAATTTGTCAAGAAGGAAAAAAAAGGCTATTCAATGGCTCCACAGTACCACTACTTCTATCCCACCAATTCATGCTGGGCTATTAAGGAAAACGGAAACATTTTCTAAAAAGGTCCACATTTACTAATTTTGACAAATTATATGCTTCAGGAATATTGAATGTTCTCAAATGAAGTATAGTTACAACAACCGCAGCCATTATTCCTATAGCAGTATCAGCCTAGGAAGCTTCTACACATGTTCTCATGGATAGTCTTCATAAGTCTCAGAGCACAATCCTATGCATGTCTACTCAAAAATAAGTTCCATTTTCTTAAATGGCAATCCTCCCAGGACATGGTGGCACTGCGGGTTAAACCGCTGCTGCTGGGCTTTCTGACCGGAAGGTTGGGAGTTCGAGACCATGCAACAGAGTGAGCTCCTGTAGCTTGTCTCAGCTCCTGCCAACCTAGCAGTTCAAAAGCACCTAGAAATGCAAGTAGATAAATAGGGACCACTTCGGTGGGAAGGTAACGGCATTCTGTGCACCTCAGCATATAGTCATGCTGGCCACATGACCACGGAAGCTTGTCCTCGGACAAATGCCGGCTCTACAGGCTTAGAAATGGAGATGAGCACCACCCCCTATAGTCGGTCACAACTAGACCATTTAGTCGTGGGGAAACCTTTACCTTTTTTACTCCCAGGAAAATACGTATAGGATTGCAGCCTCATACAAATAAGCTAAGTATGGCTTTGATGAAGATCAAATCGCCATATTTCCATCAAAAGAATTTGTCACTTGAGTGTGTACGATATCAAGTTAGAAAATGGTCCTTTTCACTCTCAGAAGCAGGTCCTGTTTCTACAACTGTGTTTTGATACGTTATTAATATACAATTGACTGACTAATCTAGTATTTTTCAGTACCTCACAGAATGAAAACAGCTTGCCTTAAATTCTTCACATTCAGGTCGCTAAGAAGTGATCAGGGATGTTTTAAACCCAATTTAAGTGATTTGTCAAAACACAGGCTTTGATGGAGAAGAGCACCACTTACGCTTCAGACAGTTCCCTTTATCAGCTTCTCATAACATCTGCCAAATCACATTGAGGTCAGCCACAAAGACTCCAGGTCAGCCACAAAGACACCGCCAATGCTTCCAGTCTAGAAATTTTTTACCCACTCCGGGTGTGTGAAAAATATTCTAGTGTGGCAAGATATTATGCAAATTGCGTATTCATTTATTTTAATGGAGTAGCTACCACAGATCAATTCTAAGTTACCTGCTGGTTCTTTAGGTGAATCAGCCCTAAATTCTTATCTGGGAATATGTCACAGGCATGTTAATTCAAGTATATGGAATTCAGCAATGGAAGGGGTAAAAATGCATGGGTATGGCTTATATAACTATCTCTTTTGAATTCTAATGTGCCTCAATCTTATCCACTCTTTCCTGGGAGTACGCCCCATTGAACACAGTAGGGCTTGTTTCTGAGTTGATATGCATAGGATAGTGTCCTCAGTCCCTCTCTTTCAAAACCTTAGGGAGAGTTTGACCCGATATGTACGTGGGGGGGGGAAGGGGGGAAGGCCACAAGTTGCTGGCAGGGGCAACAAGGGCTGCAATGTGCTTACCATTTATTTACAGTGTTTATTTATTTATTTATTTATTTATTTATTTATTTATTTTAAAGATTTTTACCCCGCCTTTCTGCCTAAAAAGGCATTCAAGGCAGCATTACAAAAAACAATTAAAAACAGAATAAATACATCATAATTTAAAAACAGTGATTAAAAACAATATAAAAATACAATATACAAATGCAACTGTTATCCCCTGGATCGGGTACAGAAAATAAAAAATACAAAGAATAAAAGACCAGCCAGCCTGTCAGCAACTAAAAGCCTGTTTAAACAAGAAGGTCTTCAGTCCCCGCCGAAATACCGCCAACGAGGGAGCAGTTCTTAACTCTAAGGGGAGGGTGTTCCAAAGTTGGGGTGCCACCGCCGAGAAGGCTCTCCTGCTGGCCGCCACCCCTCTCACCTCTCCTGGTGGCGGCACAGTCAAAAGGGCCCCCCCAGATGACCTCAGAGTACGGGTAGGGTTATATGGAAGGAGGCGGTCCCTCAAATACGCTGGGCCCGAGCCGTAAAGGGCTTTAAAGGTCAACACCAGCACTTTGAATTTGGCCCGGAACAGAACCGGCAGCCAGTGTAGTCGCCGAAGCAACGGCTCGACAGAGTCAAACCGCTGTGCCCCAGCAACCACCCGAGCAGCCGCGTTCTGTACTAGTTGTAATTTCCGGACCGTCTTCAAAGGCAGCCCCACGTAGAGCGCATTGCAATAGTCTAATCTAGATGTCACTAGGGCATGGGTCACTGTGGCCAGGTCCGCACAGCTCAGGTACGGTCGCAGCTGGCGGATCAGCCGAAGCTGAGCAAAGGCTCCCTTGGCCACCGCTGACACCTGAGACTCCAGGTGCAGTTGTGAATCCAGGAGAACCCCCAAGCTGCGACCCCCAAGCTGTTTACATTGGGAAGCCTCCACAGAGCTCCCCAAACTTTGTAATAAAGGAAAAAAAGCAATTGCAACCCACTTTTTCAATCGCAAAACAGGAAGTGGATTGTGATAGCTTTTCTTTATTACAATATTTGGGGAGTCCTGCAGAGGCTTCCTCAGGGCTCTTGCACACACACCGGAGCCCACTGCAAACAGTAAGCGCATTGCAGCCCCTGTCGCACCTGGCAGCGACAAAGTCCTGAGGATTGTGTTGCTGCCTTTCACCCTCCCCCACCCCTTAAAGGAACAGGGTCAAAGGCTTTCAGGCTGGGACATTGTGACACCCCAGTTTGAAAATGCTGCCTTAGTTCATTCAGCTTTACAAAGGTTTCTGGAAACATGTACACAGATATGTAATCTGTGTATATGTAATACAGATATGTAAAGATGCAAGTATGCCATCCACACTGTTTGCTGAGGGAAATGACAGCCCATAACAGAGTTTGTCCTCCAAAGTATTACCTGATAGTCAGAATGCAGTAGAGTTGACACAACTAGTGTTCTTGCTTAAAAAAAAAAAACTTGCAAGGTCTTACTTTTGAAGTTTAGGTAAAAATAGCATTGACACACACCTGCAATTACCTGGTCAAACAATTTGAGATGCACGTCTCTCTATCTCTCTGCTGTAGCATAAATATTTATTGTAATTTGTGGTCTGCACTTTCCTACAGGCTCAAGTTGAATAAACACATAGCTGACATTAAATAGTCTACAAGATGGAAGAGAAGACAGTGGCGTGTCTTAGAAAACCCAAACTGAATAGCAGAGCTATGGTTTCAATGCTAACGAAAAAAGGCCGAGGGCTCAACAAACCTATATTGTGGCAAACCTATAATCTTGAGGCAGTAACGTACAATTACCAACACTTGCGTAGCTGTGTCTAGGATCCATTCCATTTAGTTCCACAGATGTATGCCATATGAGCTAAAGACATTCCCCTCTGGCTGGGAGTGTGGTTGGTCATTATCTTTTAAGAGAACTAGCCATTATCAGGCATCATTCAGTGTTTATAGATTCGCAAACTGAAACCCAGGAGAAGTCATGGAGAGCACTTTAGTGGGCAGAGTACTAGCGGCCAGCATGCTATAGAACCCCCGTTAGTGAACACAGCCTGCCTAGCTCATTCCAATAGCTTTGGGGAAGCCACCATAAAAATTAGTTAAGGTCCCAGGCAAAGAGGAAGGAGACTCTCTTCACTTCCAAAGCTCTGCATGCAAAGAATATGCAGCTCTGTTTGGGAGAAACAAAGATACAGGGGTGCACACCAAGGTAAAGAGATGTAAGGGAATGAAGACAATTAAGTTGAAAGGCATTATTGTAGAATTGGGCTCATGTTTCAAACACTACAATTACTTTTCTGACAATTAGAAATGTCTGTCCATGTCAGTTTCTAGCATGACATTCTTCAGAGGGCAATCCTAACCTGGAGTTAGGCTGGCACAGTTAGTCTAGCAAAGCGTGGCTGGCACAAGGGACACAGTAAAGTATGTTTGGACCACTCTCGGAGTCAGAGGCCAGCACACAGATGTGCACCATCCGCTCTGACTCCAAGAGTGATACAAACACTCTTTACGATGGCCCGTGTGCCGGCCAAACTGTACTGGAATTTAAAACAGACAAAAGTTAGCACTCTGTGACAGTGACAGTCTCTTGCAGGTCATGCAAAACTGCCTCACATTTAGTCTAGACTTATTTATTACTGCTTTAAAATCAAGATTAAGCAGGATATGCTTTTTTTTTTTTAGAAAAAGTGGATGTTCTCCTTGATTGTTAGTCTCCCAAAAGCTATTTTACTTGAATAGGTTCTTACTTGAAAAATTTCCTAACCTTACAAATGAAACTTTTAATACAAGCTAAGAGTTAGATTGACCCATTTGTTAATTCACCATTATAATTCCACATACAGTACTTTCTTGGAAAGGCCTAGTACATTAACAACTCAATGGCATGTGGAAGATCCTATCCCCTCTGTTCAAGGAGGAGCACATGTGCAACGAAACCCATTGGTGAATATGAGTTCTATATTACGCTGAACGTAAGTAATAGTTTCCTTACATTACAATAGTACAATACAGCAATACAGTAATAGTACAATAACTGATCAGTGCCTAACGCTCTCTCTCTCTCTCTCTCTCTCTCTCTCTCTCTCTCTCTCTAATTGCATCCCCCCAATTTAATGTTTGCCCTCATTTCTCTTATAGTGTCCATTTCTAAACATATGAGCCTTTTAATGCAGTGTTGTATACATGGACAACATTACTATATGATGTTATGGAAATAACCTGAGTATCAATTAGAGGGTGAAGTGAACCAGAATAATGGAAAGGTGCCCTCAGTTAATTAGGGACTATGGGCTTATATCTACTTCATTGCAAGTTAATTTTCTGTAAAAACAATAGAGCAATCACTATTAGCTTGGATAAGAGATGCAGGAACACACACACACACACACACACCCATCTTGATGCAGAATGTCTTTCTTGCAGAATGTCTTTCTCTTTCAGAGCATTTTCAGAAAAGCCTTGAACTTTTTCCAAAACTTGTTTGCAATCCTGGTAAAATTGTCCTAGCATATTAAAAATGCTTTCAGTTCCCCACTATCCCAAGCCAGTTTTTTTCCTCTACTCCCCTTTCCCAGAACTTTCCTTCCATTTACAGAATTGGGGAGAAGCCAAGAACGGCAAGCCTACCCCTTCTGTGTTCATCAGATTGGACAGCCTGGTCTTAACTGTGCAATCCTATGCATGATTACTCATCAGTAAACACCACTGAGTTCAAAGGAATATGCTTCCAGTTATGCAGGTAAAGTATGGAAGCCATAGTATCTCAAAATGCTAAACACTTAAGCTCACTGCAGATACTATGAACTATTCCAACAGAGGAATATCCATTAAGTTTTAGCAGCTTTCAGTTTACAGAGTAGTATCCCAGATTACTAGAATTACCCAGATCATGACTCCACACAGTCATTTATATGAGCCAACAGAAACAACAGCTGTTGTTATATATAAAAACTGGTTGTGATTTCAAGCATGCAAGTTCTACTGAAATCACAGATTTATATGCATTTATTATCAAACTATTTATATCATATGAAGTCTGTGTAAGTGCATTCAGTCTAAGAAACGAATGTAGCATAATCCAAAATTGATCAAATTACAAAATGTACATTTTTGGATGTTTTTCATTTGGGGGAGGGAATGGAAGCATTAAGCTTATATACTGTAAGCGTATCAAGACACTGTAGGGAGAAATTGCATGTATTTCGCTTACTCTTCAAAATCTGACATACTGAAATACCGGTTTGTTCATCTCTTCATAGTCTTCTTCTGGGTATTAACCTTCAAGGAACAAAAATGCTGGTTTGCTCAATAAGGGGGCTATTTCAGTAGCTCAGCTAAAGTAGAAGCCAAGGGTTAATCCTTTCTGCTAAGTAGTATGCCATCAAAACCCTTCATTTTCAATAGAATAAGCTTACAAATAGGTCAAAGGTTCTAGGAAATCTAAGGAAAATATTAAGATTGCTTTCAAAAACCAAAGTGGCCCTGTAATTTAAATTTTCAAATGTTAGGGACTTAGAAGAGAGCATTAGCATTTGAACCTGTCCTAATTTGATTCCTTTCAGCCCTGCAAAAAGTTTCTTTACTTTTTTATTTAGGCAACTTCAATGTTTACTTGCAGGAGCCAAGAAGATTAGTTCAACAGGATCCTCCGATTCCCACCCAGGCGTTTTTTTCTTTGGACAAAAAAAGGGGGAAGAGGGAAAAAAAAACTCTCGCAATATATAAAACTGATGTTTTATAAATGAAGGAGTACCAAGGTGACCATGATTCAAAAGCCAAACAAGCACTAAACATATAAAACTACTTTCCTTTTTTTAAGGAATCAACCTGTATACTGAATATTTAAAATAAATGGGAAGTCTGGGCCCAATCCTGAGCTAACCAGCCAACTGAGCAAGCAGCAGTATGCAGGTGGCTACCGCTACGTCCTGTGGCAGCCAGGCAGCCGCAGGAGACTCCGCAGGAGAAGGGGACATTTGTTCCCTTTCCCGGTGGTAGGGGCGTATGCAGGCGAGTGGTCTACTCTCCTTTGCGGTGGCTATTTAGCTGGTGCAGAGGCAAGGGTGTCCATGTAGGGTCACACAGCCCCACACAAAGATGGGAATCAGCTGTGAATACCTCCGCCAGTCCCACTATGAATATATTTTTTTAAATGGTACATTATGACTGGCCTTCCTGCTTGTTTTCTTCATGATCAATATATAGAACTGATAGAAAATGAACTATTTAGAAAAAAAATCATTGCCAAGCACGTTTTGGAATTAATGGGTTCAGAGACATAGAAAATCTCTCCACACACCTTCTACTAAGAGGTATGTATTTCTGTATTTACTTACTCTCAGGGAAGTTAAATGCACCCTTGCATTTTCTTTTTCTACACGTGGAAAGAACTAGTGCAGCTGCCAAGGTTATCTATACAATCTCATTAGGCCTCTACATATCTCATTAATGCCTCATAAAAGAAAATCAATAAAAGTCTTTCCGCAATGATATAAAAGAAATAATTTACTGATCTTCAATTTATTGTTAAAGATAAAGAAAAAAAGATGGTTAAATCAATAGATACCACAGCAACATTTGTTTTCAAGGAACTTCTGTAAGAAATAATTTATCTGTAATACATACTGTGAAGAGCTAGGTGTGGTGCAGCTCTAACAGTCCTTACTTGTAGAATCAGTACTCATCCAATTATCGATTAAAGATGAGTGTAGCTTTCAACCATGCTAGTTGGGTTTCTATTTGGTCAAATGAAATCTAGATTCTACAAGTCTAGACTACCTGGAAAATTCTGCTATAGAGCAGACCTGCTAGGAAGCTAAACTGTACTATCTGTTCTGCAAGCCTTTTGTTAATGAAGAACTTGTGTGTTGCATCTCATCAGTTATGTGATTTCAATAAACCTGTGCAGAACCAGGAGGTTTAAATTATGGGTCAAAACACATGCCTAATGGGATGAGTTCAGCTTGAGAGAACAGATGGAAAACAAATATGAATAGTACAGGACTGGTTCAGATGTTAGGCTGATATGGGAGTGTAAATGTTAGATTTAAGCTACATTTTTGGTAGTGTCCGGTGGTGATAGAGTCAAAAGTCCTTATTCCATCTGTATTTCTTTGCTGCCTTTGTTTTGTGGTGGAAGCAGTTAACCTGAATGCCATCTTGTTGCTTTTTGTTTTGTATACTATCTCTGGTATATTGAAAGCTATGCTCTACTTTATGCACCAAAAAAGTTCCCCTTTTTAAATTTCAAGAATTTTTGCTTGTTTACTGTTAATTGCTCCAAAAGCCTCACTGAATTTATTTGACTTATTTTTATCACTTTCGAAGCGCTGTCTCCCTTCCTCTCCATACGGTCTGCAGACTGCTGTCTTCTCGTTTTCTTTGACAGTTGTGAAGTTTTACCTAAAGCAATATTTGTCTCTTCAAATCTCTCTCTCTGGCATGCCATTACGGGCACCTGCTGCTGCTAATTACAGGCCTGTCTCCCAACCACTTCCTCTGTTTTATGTCAAGACAAGAATCACTCCAGTTGATTACAAACAACTACCTGTAAAGGGGCCCCATTATAATTATGCAAGCTTTGTGACTGTTTACTGAAGTTTTAGCCAAAAACTTGGAACTCTTGAAACAATCTTCTTTGGCTTTTGCCTGGAATAGTATAAATTGTAACGTCCTGCAGCGGTATTTTTTAAAGTTCACCAACTCCTATGGAACTATTAAATATATAGTGTTTATATATTTCCTACTGATACTTCCTTTAGTAAGAGATGGGGGGATGCCCTCAAACCAGTAAATAGTTTCCTTCCCAAATTTCCAGTAGCTAAGCTGAATCAAAAGAACTTTGTGTTTACCATATAATTTGCATTCAGAAATAGAACATTCTTGTCTTTGTACCCAATACAGCGCCTCATTATTTTTATCATTCAAAAGAACAAGACTGAAAAGAAACCGTTAGGCATTCTCTGTTCCTCAGAGATATAAATATACTTATGAGTATTTTACTTTTATTTCAGATCCTAATGTTAGAAGTTTCTAATGTTAGAGCTGCTGTCTGAGCACATGATATAGACTTTCCCATGCAGGGCTACACATTGCATCACCTTTATAGCGGTACCTGCATTAGCATGCTGACATACGTACGCTATGGCTCTGTATTCCTGGATATGCGCATGCTGCATGCGTATGAACAGTGACGTCATTGGGGTCTGCCTCACCTGCTGTGAGAGCTTATTGCATCACCCCCATTATGGACAGAATAAATTACAGTATCAAATGCACAGCCTAAATGCAATGGCATCACTTGGGCTAGTGTAACCCCATTAACTTTATCTATTTTAACATATACTATACCAATTTGTACTAGTCACCCAACAAATCAGTCAACAAAAAACCAACAGCCAACTTGATGATACTCTAATATTAGCCTTAATAACACCTCACTGGCTCTCAGAGCAATCAGTCTCATTGGTCAGTTCTGAGTTAAGAAAATCTGCTTTTTGTGACATAAGGGAGTTGTGTTTTCATTTTCTGGTTATTTGGCTACAACTTTTGATAGAATACAGTTTTTCAAGAAGGTTTTTGATAGAAACCTTCAACGTGATTTCTTTCATTGCATTCTGCATTAAATTCTGCATCATACGGTACATAACATGATGGTGTTATTTGGAAAAAAACCAAGATTTTACCATTTTGGCCAAACACCCCCCAGGTGCGTCACATGGTGCAATATGTACCTCCTGGCACCCTCTAGCAATGCCACTGCATATGAAAGAGCAACAACCAACTGTAAAGGTGATGCCAAAAGTCACCCGGTACAAGTAACCCTGTATACATAAGTTTGTTTCACATGTCCAACATCATTCTTAAATTAGGCATGATTAAGGCTATACTTTTATCACTACTTCTCTATTGAGTTTCCTAAGATTTATTTCTGAGTAAATGTGTACGATTGAGGTGTAAACCTCCATTTCTAAAAATGCTTTATGAGAATCAAGTTCCACTGAAAATAATGAGAGATGCAACAAAGTTCTTAAGTATGGTTTAGACTAGCCTGACCTTTCTAACATTTTTGATTTTACTATACATTGCTAAAAAAGGAAACTAAGGGCATATAATAAAGCAAACTCTCTAAAATGATCTAAAGTGGTTTATTGTATTGATAGCTAACTATTGAAGACTGTTGAAGAAAATATTTTTTTTGCTATAGCATTCCAAGACCATACATTTCTTGTATAGAGAGAAATAACAAAGGGTTATGTCCTTTATTTTCAAATGTTCAAGATGTTGTTTAAGTTAGGGTACAGAATGAGCAATGGTTTACTAAAAGCTTTCAAAGAAAAACTTTGCAAATTGAGTTTCCTTTAAAGTATTTTAAAAGCCCTCATATACTTGCCATAAAAAGCATATTACCCAGTAATTGCTGTTGTAGATGCATGTCTTTTATTTTGGTCCTTTTAAGTGGGATGAGATCTTGTAAAGATATAGAAGGATTATTTTCATGACCGTTCAGTGGCACGAAAATCTCCTTGTTAATGCCAGAATTCCTAGCTAATGCTACATTCTGCTGCATTTGCTTCTTTTGTTTTTCTTACTCTTTGAAACTATATACTCAGTAATGGCAATGGTTCTAAAACCAAATAATACATGACAGAAGTCTTTTGTGAACACCCGCTCGCCCCCCGCCCCACAACTAAAATATAGGCCTTCAGTCAAGCCAGAGAAAGGTTTCCAGCAACTAAAATGAAACTAATGCATATATTCTAATTACTGAACTCCATGACATTTAATTTCTGTTTCAGTACAGGTATGTTCACCTACAGAAACAATTACCCCTCTGTTTAAATTGTGAGGTATTATAGACTTTCTCTGAAATGTTGTTAACTGGCATTTATTATCCTTACTCAAATCAACTGGACTGCAGCCTTGTTTACAATGGCATGGATCAGATGCTGTGCTAAACCATGACTTATTTACTGTACTGGGAGGAAGTATGCAACTTCTGGTCCTTGTTTAGAACAAGAGATGATTTGTCATGGCACAGATCTTTTGTCCATACATGCAAATGAGTGTGCAAGTTGAAGGCTTGTTGTTGCTACGCTAAACCAGGATAAAACCATGTTTGCTGTGACATCTGAACCTGGCAGAGATTTTGCAACAAATACAAGCCTGGGTCAAAGGAAAGTACTCACATGGTTGTCATAGGCAGCCAAAGCTTATATCCAGGCAAGAAGAGCATTCTTAATATTAGTGAGTGGAAACATAACCAGTGATGTCATTCAGGGGGAATGGACCAGAACGGGCGTTCCAGATCCTAACGGGCTCCGTGGCTGATTCTGAGTTCCCAACAAGTGCCAATCAAAAGTAAGTTCCTGTTCCTAAATCATTTGAATGACACCACTTAACATAGCCATCTATTGCAGTGGTTCTCAAACCTTTTAGAACCAGGACCCACTTTTTAGAATGGCAATCTGGAAGTGCTGTCTGATGCCAGAGCCTGCTGCTTCCCTGAGAATGCAGCCATAACTTGGGTTATTTCTCAGCCATTTTCCAATAGCAAAGTGAATCAGAAAAAAAAAGCTTCTTTACAACCTTGACACAAGCAAAACAACCACACAGCTCTCCCCCTTTCCAGCATCCCATCTTCCCATATTTTCAGTATGGCTGCCCTAGGTGCTTTGTGACCCACCTGAAATTGGCTCACAACCAACTGATGGGTCCAGACAGACCCATCATGATGCACAACTAAAGGGAATGATAGAAGGCACTGATGATATTATTAAGTAGCTTCCTAATATTGAACCATAGACTCAACAACCCACAGTTTGGAAACCACTGATCTATTAGGTTCTCCCGCCCGCCTCCCGGTCAATTTTCTTCTCCCTTTTTAACTTCATGTCTGTGATTTCTTCTGGCCACCAGGGGGAGCTTGTGTTGATTTTTGCCAGTCAGTATGATGACCATTTCTGGCTTCCATAGTTAGTTCCTGCCTTTTCAAAGCAAGCAATTCGTCCTGTAACACTATTTCCTGCATCACAGTTCTATTATAGAACTCTTTGTCCTGGGTGTAATTTTTACAGTACAGTGGTATAACAAAGTAAAAGGGTAAAATACATAAAGCCATTTAAAATTGGGTAGTACAGCTGTCTGTGCTGTACGACAATGGATGCATATTCAGGCTACTGCTGCTGCAATGAAGGCACTGTATTCTGGCTAGCACACAGCCAGATCGCTTGCTATCCATTGCTTGCCCCATAAGAATCCCTACTGCTGCTGCACGGAGCCCCTCTGTAGCTGTGCATGCCTAGCATGGCATGGCCACATCATCACTAAACTTCCAGGTAACCGAACTGCAAGCTTTGGTGGACTAGGCTTGGCTGCAAGGTGCACAGTTGTGCACCTTTAAGGGGGAAACTGTGCTTGTTACCAGGGAATGCTTCAGGAAAGGAAACAGCAGGAAAGGCGATCTACTACCGTAGATATTCTTCAATGAGAAGCTTGTAATTCCAAGGATGAGTCACAGTCTGGCTCACCATCCTGGGAGTTGTGATCATAGTTCACTGCTGCCATGTAGGAGGAGTGATAGCACCAGTGGTAAATTATATCTTATTCTTGGGCAAACATCTAATTCTGTATCTTTTGCTACAGATCCATTCCCTGCATTTCCGATCACATGCAGATGCCTGGTAGAGTTGCCTCACATAAGCAGAGATTAAGAGCACAATCCTAACCTGGAGTTAGGCCGGCACAGTTAGGCTAGCATAGTGGCCCTGGGGTGTGCACCAGGGCCACCGTAAAATACATTTGGACCACTCTTGGAGCCAAGGAGGATGGTGCACTTCTGTGTGCTGAGTAGTCCAAACATACTTGACGGTGTCCCTTGTGATAGCCACATTTTGCTGGCCTAATTGTGCCAGCCTAACTCCTGATTAGGATTGCGCCCTAAATATATAACTGTATTTGCAAGGGCCAAGCAGACACTTGCATTATTTGGCTGTATTCCAACTAGGGTGCATGATCATTCAGGACGTGATTCTCTATATTCAACCAGTGTACGTGCTGAAAATTGTCCACACCACCTTTCTGAAGCATGAACTATGGAATTGTTAGCTCAAAATGAACTAAACCAGAGAAACAGATTCTGATTCTCACTCTCTGTTATTTTATTGTAAGATCTATTCCTTGAACATGTTAACATAACATATTACAGGCCAAAATTGCCTCTTTCAGGTTTAGCACTCGGAAAACCTAATACACGAGTTTAAAAGCTTATATTTTAAAGTAAAGAAGAGAAATAATCAATGTTATTGCCATGGTTTTTAGCAGTGAAACATTTCTTGTTGCTACAGATATAAGCTGAACTGGTGAACATTTATTTAATGTATATGAGGCAATTATAATGAAACATCTAGCTCAATGGAACCCATACAAGCTCAGTGTCTTGCAAGTTATCAAAGATATAAAAATATGGAATATTATACTGCACCACACTTCTTCAACCAATGCACTCTGCTTGCAGAATTGTCTGTACTCAGATCAGTTGTAGGTGTGTAAAACTTGCTGCATTGTTAGGGTAGGATGGGGAAACTACATCTACCGAAGGAGTAGAGAATATGTAACCCTATGTTTAACCTCAAAGCGTTCCCTACAGCCCCATGTTTTTGCACTAGACACTGTTTGTCTATGGGTGCAGCGTGCGCTCAGGTTTAAACTGAGTCAGAGGTTTTCTACATCTGGGCTCATGTAACTTATTAATAAATGTATTATCAAATTTTGCTTGGCAACAACCATGCTTTCTGAAATAAGCAACATAAAAACTCTCCGCTGTTGATACTGAACTGCATCTTTCCATAAATAAATCAAGATTTCACCCACAAAGCCGATGTTATGAATCAGCAAAAAGATATATGCAGGCTTGAAAAGTATCAGCCACAGTTTTAAGCACACTTACTCATAGTCAGGTTCCACGGAAGAAAATGAGTCGCACTTGCAGTGTATGAAGTGCATTTCAGTTCAAAACGTTCAAGGCAACACCATATTGGAGAAAGTGCTATGTACTTTAGAACGTACAAACCATGAAGAATCATATAGACTGAGAACCACATACATAAAAATCCCCAGATGTGATGGGTGAAAATGTTGAACTTTTTTCTATTGAAAACATATAAAATGCATATAGTAATAATACCTCTGTTCATGCATGCTACATCACCTTTCATCCAGGTTTGATTGACAGCTACTGCAGCCAATGAAAGCTGTGTATTCAGCCCAATCAGTGCCTGTTACCTGCCTTATTTCCTATACGCAGTGGTTCCCACGACCCACCATTCAGGTAATCACTTCTCTCCACCCCATTAAGGGGCAGGGAAGATTGAACTGCTGCTTGGGATGGGGGGGGTTACACTTACCAGCCTCCAGTGCTGGGGTCCTGGGGATCTGGGGAGCCCTGTGGAGGGCTCCCCAAGCCTCCAAACTTGTTTTTTTTAAAAGGGCACTTCCTGTTTTTGTTGTGAAACTGAAAGTGCTCTTTAACAAAAAAAGCTGGAGATCTGAATTCTTCGGTGGACTAGGTGCAAAGACTAGGTGCCCAACTTGGAGGCCCATCGAAGCTTTTGCTTCAAGCAACTGGCTAGGGGAGGCAGCAAAGTGGTGGGGGAAAGATAAAAAAAACAGATGCAACAATTGCTAGGGATAGTAGAAAGGGACAGGAAAGCATTTTGAGTGGGCCTGGTCTCTCCAAGATTTCAGAGAACTATTCGGACAACTATTCTATTCAGAGAATTATCTATTCAGAAAGAGCAGAGCTGCACTTAAGAAAGCTTTGCACTCGTTGATACTTGTGCAGGGCATCACTAACAAACTGATAATAGAAGGGAATGAGAGAAAGCAATTGTAATACTTTAAGAGCAGTGGTTCCCGAGCTGTGGGTCAGGACCCACCAGTGGGTCACAAACCAATTTCAGGTGGGTTGTGAAACACCTAGAGCAGCCATATTGAGAAGATGGAAAGAGGGAGGGCTGTGTGGTTGTTTTGCTTGTGTCAAGTTTGTAAATAGGCCTTTTCCTATTTTTCCTAACCCCTGCTAACTGGGCAAGAGGCACTTTTTTTAAGTGGTGTCCTCTTATATTTAGCAGGGGGAGAGCAATTGTCCCTCTTCACCCCAGCACAGTGTCTTTCTCGTGGCTGTTGCTGGTGGTGTTCTCCATTCTTTTAGATTGTGAGCCCTTTTGGGACAGGGAGCCATTTAACTTTAATGTTATTATTTGCCTGTAAACCACTTTGTGAACTTTGTGTTGAAAAGCGGTATATAAATACTAGTGATTGATTGATTGATTTTCCCCTTTTGATTCACTTTTCTATTGGAAAATGGCTGAGAAATAACTCAATTTATTGCTGCACTCTCAGGAAAGCAGCAGGATCTGGCATCACAATGACCGCACTTCCGCCCATGACATTACTTCCGGTGGGTCCCAGACAGGCTGTCACTCTAAAAAGCTAAAAAGCTAAAAGCTGATGCTAAAAAGTTTGAGAACCACTGCTTTAGTTATGTATGTGACTGTTAGAGATTAACTACTACTGCATTCCAATCCCCAGTCACACTTTAGTTTACCAAACAAACATCCATCTGCCTCTACAGTGATATTACAGTAGCAGAACAATAACTATTTTCACAAGACACTTTAATATAACAACTTATCAAAATGGGGTTGGATGCCAGTAGCATTTTGGCATTAAGCATTTTGTAATTTAGAAGCCTCTGATCTCTGGGTTAAGAGCTTCTAGTTCACTGCCTGGTTTTCAAGATGAATAGCAGGGCTTTGTAAAGAATACATTTACTGTATTTTCATTGTACCACCACTCATTTATAATTGTCATTTTCTACATTTCAATTACATAACAAACATTTCCAAAATATATTTCTCTGTGCAGCATTTAAAAGCTGTTTCAGCGGGTCGGGCTATTAATTGCTTTAAGATTGGCACAGTTTAAATTGTTTTTATCAAAACTCCACATGTGCACAGCATGGATATCAAGAATTTAAGATGCTCACTGACTGTTTTATTTAAAAAGATAGACATGCCTACATTTCAGAATGTTCTCAAACCCTGTGCTTGAAAATACAATTTGTTTCGCCTTTCAAAAGCAATGGCTCCATTTACTTCGACAGATTTCTTCCTTGAACTTAGCTTTGGTGTGAATAATCATGGGTAGTCATCCTGAATCATAGGTGCTACAAGGGTCACAGACGAGGGCAATTGGACTCCCAACCTGTGAAAACATTTTGTTACCTAAGCCACACCTGCAGCAATTGCTGTATGAGACAGGGGAGCCCACTATATAGTTATGGGGTGGAGCCAGTGGTGTTATTCTACCGGAACGCTGGGCGGGACATCTGGGTGATCGACAGCCTGCCCGTTGCGTTACGCAGCGTTACGCTGTTTGCGTAATGTACGCAAGCAGCGTAATTGGTTACGCAAATGGCGTAACGCTGCGGAATGCGACGGGCGGGCTGTCGATCACCCGGATGTCCCGCCCAGCGTTCCGGTAGAATAACACCACTGGGTGGAGCCCACTGTTCATCTGAGGTTCCTCTCTCTCTCTCTCTCTCTCTCTCTCTCTCTCTCTCTCTGTGTGTGTGTGTGTGACCACTTAGAGCCCAATCCTATCCAACCTTCCAGAGCCAATGCAGCCTCAAGGTAAAGGAACAAATACTCCTTACCTTGAGGAGGCCTCTGTGCCCCATTGCGTGTGCCTCATTGGCACAGCTACACTGGAGCTGGAAAGTTGGTTAGGGTCAGCCCACAGTCTCTTGCAATGGTGAATTATGCCACCATGACATGAGGTTCCCAGAGTTTAGTACATTCCCAACTATAGCTTTACCATAAACAGAACACAGGAAATAATCTATTTGCACTGCAGATTATTCTGCACTTGAGACATACAAAATTATGCACGGAAGGGATAGAGTCGATAGAGGGATGTTCTTTACCCTGTCTTACAAAACCAGAACCAGGGGGACATCCACTAAAACTGACTGTTGGGAGAGTTAAAATAGATAAAAGGAAATACTGTTTTACCCAGGGGGTAGTTAATCTGTGGAACTCTTTGCCACAGGAGGTGGTGTTGGCATCTGACCTAGATGCAGTGATGTCATGCAGGGGGTATGCGAGGGTACGCGAGTACCGGTTCCTAGGATTATCGCTGGCCCCGCCCATTCACCCACCCACTCATCGACTCCGCCCCCTGCAATGTTTGAATTTCCTGCACGTTTGAGTTGCCTGCACGTTCTCAGAGCCAGGCAGGCAGGCAGGCAGTGAGCGGAGCCTTGCCTTGCCTTGCCACTGAAAAATGAGCTGCTGTGGGGTTTTGGAACTGTTGGGTCACTTTAACATGATGCCAGGCCTCCTTAACATGTTCTGGGGGTGCTGTGGAATACTGTTGCAACTGTTGGGTCAGTTTAAAATGGTCTGAGTCCTCAAAAAGGGCTTTTTTCATGTCACTTCCTGCCACGACATCACTTCCGGCTTATGACGTCACTTCCGGTGGGCGGGTCCTGACAAGTGCCAATCAAAAGTGAGTACCTGTTCTTAAATCATTTAGATGACACCACTGCCTAGATGCCTTTAAAAGGGGATTGGACAGATTTCTGGAAGAAAAGTCCATCATGGGCTACAGGCCATGATGGGTTGTACAACCTCCTTACATTAGTAGTAGGCTACTTCAGAGTGCTGGGTGCAAGGGAGTAGCAACAGGATGCAAGTTGTCTCATGCCTTTCTGGGGCATCTGGTGGGCTGCTGTGAGATACAGGAAGCTGGACTAGATGGGCCTTTGGCCTGATCCAGCAGGGCTCTTCTTATGTACTTGAATGTGATTCAAGTCACACACTACCTACAGTAAGGGCACACCTATCCATTAAAGCATTTAAGAAACATGATTCCTTTCCACACAACCTCCTACTCTTCACCTTTAAAGCTCAATATGACCTCATCTATTCTGGATTACTATTTCTTTTTCCCATACATCTCTACTCTGAAACATTTTATTTCTGTGCATGAAGTCTCTCTTGGTCATCCAAGTTTACTAGTTTTACATATATGCAGTGGTGTCATGCAGCCGGAACGCTGGGCGGGAGGAACGGGTGAGCGGCAGCCTGCCCGTTGCGTTCCGGTCCGTTTCGCCGTCTTCCCCGCCCCCGCGGGGCTAGAGCCTTAGATGAACTTTGCTTTCAATAGACTGAAATCTTCTGAAATTCAGGGCGCAATCCGAAACTGAGTTAGACTGGCATAAACTAAGCCAGCAAAGTTTCACCAGCAAAAGGGACACCATAAAGTGTGTTTGGACCACTCTCAGTCAGAGAGGCCAGCACACAGACCTGAACCATCCTCCCTGACTCCGAGAGTAGTCTAAACACGCTTTATAGTGGCCCTTGTGCTGCCAAACGTTGCTGGTTTAGCTTATGCCGGCCTAACTCCAGTTTAAGATTGGACTCCCAGTCTTTGCTTTCATCTGCTTATTATCTTGGTCTAATTATGAGTACTTTCCTCTTACATGTCTACTACCATCAGATGATATTTGATTTCCTATAATGTACAATGTTTTATAAAAATTGCCATTGTCCAATTTATGCATTATATGAAAAACTCCAATTTACATTTACATCATCTTCTGTTTAAACTGGGCTTAGCTAATGGGCTTTTAATGTCAATGGGTTACATGAAGTGAGTGGCTATTAGCAGGAACACATCATTTTTATTTTTTTAAAAACCCTATCTTCCTCAAGTCTGTCTTGGAAAAAAAAATCCGTCTTTGATTTAATGGCTGTCACTGAATACAAATCAAGCTGGAGGACTCTGAAATCGGTTCTGTCTAGCACAAGTCTGCTAATTAACCTCAGTCCAAACTTACAAGTCCAAAATTTCTATTCCCCTCTGAAGCATTAGATGAATATTTCTCTCCAAGTATAATTCTCAGTACATAAGTACCATTTTCAGACTTTTAGAGCCCAGGAGAGAAATCAAGGAAAATCTAAATTTGGTATTTCGGAGCAGGATACGCTGATAATCCACACAGCTTAACATTTCAACCTCTCTGCAATAAACTTGCTTTGCTTAGTGAAAACTGGCTGAAAGGAGTAATCAGTGGCTTCCAGGTAAACCCTACTGAATTCTTCAACACCACACTTGTTAAACAAGAGCAAAATGCATATTTGAATTTCTAAGCATCCTCTAAAAATAATGTAGCCTGACAGCCTTAAACCACTTCATGCGCTCAGAATCAGAAACAGTGTGGGTGGCCCAGCATGCAGGTAGAATCTGTGTGGAAAACTATTTGTGTGAGGGGGTCTCCGCCTCATCTTGAGCATGCACAAGTTCTTCAGGGAGGAGTTGCACATTAAAAGCACATAAAGAGCAAGTGAATCCAGTGGCTCTCCACCCTTGTAGCTGCATTAAAAGTAGACACCTATGTGGGTGGCTGCATGCATGAATCAAGAATTGCGTATCAACACCTGAAGAGGAAAATTGTGCATTAGGATAGGCAGGAGATTTAGATTAATTAGATTCTGAAAATGAAGATTCTGCTATATTTTTAATTTACCCTCTTGAGCCCACAGATTTTTATGATGGAACAAACACCCCAAACCTGAGCTGTAAATAAATACTGGATACAAATAATGAGAATGTTGAAAAGAGAGCACAAGATGGATATTTCTGCTACCTTAAATGCAGAAACAAAGAAGTGAGAATATGCCAAATATTCTCAATGGCCGAAAATTAAAGATAAAGGAGGTGATTTATAGGGATGGTGTCTGTAGAAACAATTACAAGACTATGTTGGAATAATTGTTGCAGTGGTACACTTGACTATATCATACTGAGGACTGCATAAACTCTCCAACACAGCGTTCTACAGGGAGTTCTATAGGAATCTGGGCTAATGTTCTTGACACAATTTTAGCAAATTGGTTTCATTATTCAGTAACGGGGGTCTTTCTAATGAAATACAGCTTTGTCCTTAGACTTCAAGTAATTGCCATTTTTCCTCTCAGACAGCTGTGCTAACAGATAAAAGATGAATGAGGAATGCAAAACGCTAAATTTCATAAAGAAAACTGATATACAATATTTTAAACCTAGTCTTCATCTTGTTCCAATCTGTGCCACAAACCTGTCAAAGCAGAAGGAGACTTTCAGGGGACCAGTATGCTCAATTTCACTTTCCCATACCAGTTGCTCTTTAAATGTGTTGATTCGAGAAAATAATTCCTTGCTTTGATTTCCCATCACAAAACCAAATTAAAATCCCCACCCTCTTTTTCTCCCTAACACACAAGATTTGTGTGCATCTTTTACAAAATTTGTGCATAGTGGGGAGAGACTGTACAGACAGAAGATTTTTCCTCCCTTTTCACAATCCTAGAACCAGAGGTCATGCATTAAAATTGATTGGTGAGAGATTTAGGACAGATGAAAAGAGGTGCTGCTTCACACAGCACATAATTAAACTGTGGAACGCATTGCCACAAGATGTGGTGATGGCCACTAGCGTAGATGGCTTTATTAAGGGATTAGGGTTCAATCCTATACTCACCAACGCTGATGGTACAAGTGTACCACTGGTGCTGGTGTTGCAAAGGTGCATCTCCAGCACTGGCAGTAAACACTTACCGCCTGGAGGTGGCAGTGCAGAGCTGGCAGCTGTTAAGTATAGGGGTTGCCAGCATTGCACTGATTCTGGGTGGGCTGGGAGGGCAGAACTGGGCAGGGGAGCTGTGAAGCAGGGGTGGGACCAGTGGTGTCATTCAAATGATTTAGGAACAGGAACTCACTTTTGATTGGCACTTGTCAGGAACCCGGAACCAGCCATGGAGCCCGTTAGGATCCGGAACGCCCGTTCTGGTCCGTTCCCCCTGAATGACATCACTGGGTGGAACCTGCAGTGGTCTCCACCATCAGATCCTAATTTCCATGTCGGGCCAGCTAAACAGGTGGTGCAAACTTGAGAAGACCCACAGGCATCTCTGCATCCCTGCATCCCTGGGGCAATTGGATGAGCTTTCCCTTCTGCCGAGGAGCCTCCAGCGGCTGCCTGGCTACCTTTGGATTCAGGGTAGCAGTCTGTCTATCACTGTGCCCGCGGCACCCAGTGTAGGATTGGGCTGCCTGACAACTACATGGAGGAAGGTCTTTCAGTGGCTGCTGTGCTACCTCCAGGCTCAACAGCAGTGTCCCTCTGAATACCTGTTGAGGAAGCAATGGTAGGAGAGAAATATGCTTTTCTCTATTGCTTGTCTCAGAGGCAGCTAGAGGGTCACTGATATAAGATGCTGGACAGGATGGGCAATTGGCCTGATCCAGCTGGACTTTTCTTATGTTCTTAATGCTGTGTTGATTAAGCGCAATTATCCTGAGTGGAGTTCAATATACAACAGTCATATGACCTTTGGCTCTCCTGCTCACTATGGAAATAATGGATGGAAACAAAGACGAGCCACTTATGCAGCACTAACAGCAAGATCAAAAATGCAGTCATGTGCCAAGAGCCAACTGGAGGCACAATTGGAGCACAAAGGAGCATTTTGCACAAACAACCTCTTGCCCGTCACAACATGTTTGACAAGACATTTCGTTAATTCTTGTCTTCTTTGAATTCTTAATGCAGGGACTCTGCCCCAGACGGTCTCCACATGCAAACACTCAACTGAAACTTTGCATCACCACTCCAACAATATACCCCACACGGATAACCAAACAAAGGAAGCGGGGAATCAAATGCTGAAATGTATTGATATTGCATTTCCCTTTCATGTCTTCATCCAATTCTGGGGTGGTGGTGGTAGTGGTGGTGGAGAAGGAGGAAGAGAAGGCGTGACATCCTTCTGTCATGTTGTGTGTGTATGTGTTTGTGGATGGTGTCTCGGCTGGGCGGATGTGATGACTGGTTGACACCAACGATGCACAGATGTCATGCTGATGATGCATAAATGTCAGGACACTGCTCCACGGTTGAAAGGCTGTGTCATGGACCTTGCCAGCATTGCTGCACCAGCATTACTGGGAGGGCTGGGCAGGCATGGGGTCAGTGCAGCACCCAAGTAGGACTGGGCTTTTAGAGAACTTACGCAAGAGTACGTGCAAGATAGTTTACAACTGGTACGCTGGGCGGGACTTACCTTTGACCGGCAGTCCGCCCGTTGCGTAACGGCACGTTACGCCGCTTTCCCGCCCGCCGGGGCGAGCGGGAAAGCGGCGTAATGTGCCGTTACGTAACGGGCGGACTGCCGGTCAAAGGTAAGTCCCGCCCAGGGTACTGGC
>JAJKFI010000112.1:19734-67978 GCA_029204185.1 Lerista edwardsae | reverse complement strand
TCTCTCTCTCTCTCTCTCTCTCTCTCTCTCTCTCTCTCTCTCTCTCTGGTACAGCATTCATTTGTTAGACATTATATTAACTACCCTATTTTCAGGACATGTTATTGTTCCTCCCAATATACCAACTTGGTTCCTCTTTTTCCATTACACAATATAAGAATATCAGAACACCAGTGCATGGCTCATGATCACTGTATTATTATGAAAAGTGATGTAGCATGCATAATTTAGAATGGGAATATAATGTGTAAGGAGCCTAATATTAACCTAACATGGTAGGGGTGTTTCCTAACAAGAAAAAGAGTTCTTCCTTAATGAAATAGCAGAATTGCTGAAGAATTCTATCTACAATCGAGGAAGCTTCTCACTCTTTTATAGATTCAATCAACAGAATCCTATGCCAATCCTAACTGTAGTTGACCACTGAATGTGAAAAGAACTGGTATCTAAGTTCTCAGAAAGTGTCATTAACTGTTTTATTAACATAGCATGTCAAATCAGAAAAAAAGGACAAAGCACAATACTTTTTATTTAGACAATACTATTTTATTTTATTTATAGGAGGCCAACATTTTTTTAAAAATGAAGAGTTTCTCAAAGTTTTTGAACTCAGAGCCCTCTAATCAACTGGCAGCCATCCCTTAGCATGTAATTACTCAGAATTTTCTCATATAATTGTATGGAACTTGCTGCTGGGTACATTAGGATTTTTATTATTAGAAGAGTAGTAAAATGCTGGTATTAGAAGAGAATTACAGCAGGGTATTTTAGACTTCCTCCTAAAGCCACAGAAGGAAAAAAGCACAAAACAAAGTTGCTGTGGAAAGATGCTTCCATGTGCCCCACAATGTTGCAACATTCATAGCATAACAGTTTGGGTGGCTACAACACCGAACTTCTGCTGCTGTGAGCCAAGTGCCTCTGGCTCCACCTCCCGCAGGATCATATCCACCATTTCACACCCTCATGTGTGAGAGGTTTCATGGTCTCTCGCACTCCAGTTTGCATACTGAAATAATGCAGAACTATTGCACCAGACGGAAGATTCCAGAAAGGGCAGCACTTTGCTGTCTCTAGTCCTTCACCGTTATTTGAACAAGCACACCAATTCAGAGTTGAGTCTGGTCATTTTGGCTTTTAACATCAGATACAAAAATATTAAGCTAGCACAGGCTTCTAGTCTTATATATGTGACCAATACACTAGATAAGCCTGAGTAAGAGCCCAGAATACAAAGACCCTCTTCTTACAAGAAGGGAAATTATCAGAGGTTCTTTGTAGACCTAGAAAACATGCTCAGTGCTGCCATCTCCATTCCGTCCTATTCTGGCAGCTCTTCAGACACCTGGGAGCCAACCAAGACTCCAAGAATTCCTTGGTTCCCATAGCAGTTTGGTATACTACTACTTTTAAAAGACACTTGCTACATAATTTCAAGCTATTGTTTTTCATAAAGATGAAGAAAAATAAAAGAATTCCTTGAGGTGTCATACTAATGGTGTACTGTTTACCCAGCTGTTGGAGCCAGGATCTAGAGAAGATTCTGAATCTGAAAGACAAAGGATGTACGAACCAAGAATTATCACACTGCCCCTGACTTTCTGGGGTACTTATGGCAAATTGAAACTGTTTACTGAGGCAAGGAGTCTTTTGCTGCTCTTGGAGCCCTGAGAAATGTCCAACCTTACCACTTCCTATAGCTGGCACTGGTTTGTCCTCCTTCCCAATCACACATTGTTTCTCAATTGGGACTGCAATAAATATTAATTTGGGGGCTCGCTCTCTCCCTTCTTTCCCTCCATAGTAACAAAGCAACTACATTTCTCAGCTATTTTAATGAGGCTGAGGATTATTACTGTATGAAGCTCATAGCTGAACACATGACTCAATGCTCTGTGGAAGCATACATGCAGCAAAACCTTCACCAACAAGCATAGACACATGGACAGACATAAAGATAATTATAAGCATGGTAGTGGTAGGGCTATAATAAGAATGTGGGTTTCACAGAGCTAAAACTCGAGTTAATAATTTCATATGGGACTGCATTAGTTGATATGCATGGTAGCAAATGATGTTTTAGGCAGACGGGGGAAGAAGGGGGAAAACAGTTCAAAAAAGCACTGCTTCTGCTGAGCAAAGCAACAAGGAGAATAACTCTCAGGCACCTCAGCCTGTCAGAGATGGTGACCATCCAAAGGAAAATTAGCAATCCAACCAATTGCCCCGTTCATTGTGTCTTGCCTACCCCCTCCACTTTTCCAGCAGTAATCAGATTATCGTTCCATTTGACTATCTTTATTGAGCCAGCTTTGTTCCCTGATTAACCCCCTTCATTATTTATTTTCAGTATATAGATAAAGACAGGGAGTTCAGCAGATCACCAGCCTTTCAACATGAGCTAGGGCCTTATCAATGTCCTTCATTCACGCATCCAGCACAGGACCAGGGGAAAAAAAATCTCTCTTCTCAGTTCCTCCAGTCAGCCAGATGTCAGGCAAACTAGCAAATGCATTTTTGTTTTAAGATTAAAACCTAAACAGTCAGTCTCCTGCTGGTGCCTGGGAGCATTCATTTTTCATACCAATGCACGTTTTCCTCACCAGCTCCAACAGAAGTTTCATGTCTGCCTCTCCTACTAGTTTTAAATGCAGCAGTCGAGAGGAAGGAACTAAGCAACCAAAACAGTGATCTGCTGAGATGCTGGACTGACTTAACATACTGACTTTGCAAAGGATCATTTATCATGGGGATACCAATGTCGGAACACTAGGAGGTACTGTACCTCCAGATATTTATATGAATGTTAAAGAAGCCATTAACGTCAAAGATCCACAAGCCTTTTGGCCACAACGGACCTCAGGTGATATTGGAAGCAGTTACGAGCACTCTACCTCAACTGGTTTGCCGATTCTACCCTCCATATATGACGACTTGGGAGGTGTAACAGCTATAGAACAAAGGAGTGCAGATCAGAGAGTAACTTGCACCAAGGCTGCCTGAAAACATTTTGGTGCTTGAGATGGAAAACCTATTGGGCAGTTCTTCTACACATGCCCCACTGAAATCAACATAACCTGTGCAGGAGTATCTCTGAGTTCTTGTCCATTCCTGATTAATTTCCGTGGTCTTGTATATAACTTCCCCACAGGATTGTAACCCCTGGGCCAAATTTCTGTCTCTTTGCTCTGCCGCCTTCAATGGCTTCCAAAATCTGCCACATGAAGTGACTGCCTCACTTTGTGAGGTTAGAGTTGCTTCTGACCTGCAAACAACTCATTCCCTCTGAAGTCAAGTTACTGGGAAGTTAAATTCCAAAGGGATAGTCCTGCCGGTCCATACCAGAACCCACAGACACACATGAACATGCGCACACACAGACACACATAGTTTTGTGGCCCCTAAAATGCCTTCTGCCTTGCCAGGAGAAATCTGTCCATACTTCAGGCACCATGAGCCTCTCTCTCTCCCCCTGTGTGTGCGTGCGTGTGTGCGTGTGTCCACTGAAGTCAAGCATAACTGGGACTTCATTTGGAGGCAGTACATGAGTGCAATGCATTGTGATTAGATGTGGAAAAGACTGGAACATTAAGGGTGGAAAGGGGAGAGCCGAGAAGCTGGGTGTGTTGGAGAAATCAGGCTGGTGTCATCACTGAAGCTACCCATCAGATCGCAAGAGTTGCTTGCATGGCACCGTGGACGCCGGTGGGACCCGGCGATGTGGGCGCCCCGGCTGGAAAGCAGAAGGCCCTGGCGAGCCTTTCCCCGGTCCAGAAGCCTGCCTGGCTTCCTAACCGGACCCTGCCGGTGCCCTGGGCTGCCGGGTCCCGTCCCACCCGGTCCTGGGAGGCAGGCGGCCACTTCCAAGCCGTTTCAGCAGCCACCTGGCAGGTCGCAGTTGGGCTCGCCAGCCTCGGCTGGGAGAACCTCGGGGCGAGCAGCCCGCGGAGAGCGCCAAGCTCCGGCTCTTCCCCGAAAACAGCAACAGGGATCGGGCGAAGGTGGCATCATCCCGGGCTCTCAAGTTTCTGGAAGGGGGAGCGCGAGAAAGCCCACCACACGCGCGCGCACAGTCGCACACGCACGACGGGGGTGAGCGACTGCGGCGTTCCTGGGCGCCTTTACCGGAGAGTTGACCCACCGAAGTCGGTGGGACCCCCCCGCCCACCAACCCTTCCCACGGCAGCGCCGGTGCCCGTCCCGCTACGCACGCCGGCGGGCCTTTCGCGAGTTCCCCGGATCGCACGCGGAGGCAGAGGCGCTCCGTCCCTCCGGGTTGCTCGGGACGAGCGAGCCGCCGAGAGCGCGGGATGGCCGGACCGCGAGGCCGGGCGCGGGCAGTCCCTCCTGTGCCGAGGAAGGCGCCCGCCCAGGTGCGGGAGGCGCGGGAGGAGGGGCAGCCTTACCTTGCGCGGCCGAGCCGGGGCTGCTGGCGCTCAGGATGGCCAAGGCGGGCAGCACGACCATTTGCAGTAAGTATCCCAGTCCCAGTCCGTAGCGGGCGGCGGCGGCTTCCAGCCCTTTCCCCATGGCTGCTTCGGAAGCGACTGCTCCGGAGGAGGAATAGAAGGAGGCGCGTCGAAAAGCACCAGGCAGGCAGGCAGGCAGCCCTCAGGCGCCCGAGTCCAGCGCGCCCCCGTCCCGCCCGGTCCCGCGCCTTCGCCCTCGACTTCTCTGGCAGGCGACGGAGCAGCCGGGGCGCTCGCCCCGGAGAGACACGCGGGCTCGCCTTCCCTCAGGAGAGGAGGTCGCTGGCCGCTCCCGCCTCGAGCAGCAGTTGGGCGCACTTGGCCAAGCGGCGGGGTCGAGGAAGCCCCTCCGAAGCTGCCTCCCGGGGCTGCCCCCGCCGACTCTCCCTCAGCCCCACGGACTTGGCGGCTCGACCCAGCTGGGGCTCTTCCTCAGGCAGGCGGGGCGCCCCTTCCCTCAGAGGCCGAACTGCGCGCGGCAGGAGCGAGAGGAGCGGGGTCCGGGCGGCGGCGGCGGCGAGGTGAACAGGAACGGTCATTTCATAGTCCGGCCAAGAAGTCTGAGGGAGCTGCTGGAGATGGCAGAGGCGGAGGCGGCAGCGGACGAAGCAGCCGCCTCAGCAGCATCCTAACTCCGGCTAGGGGGACTCCGCGCTGAAGACGAGACAGCCCTGCGGAGACACACGCCCCTCAGAGCGGTGCCTGCGCGGAGGCGAAGAGAAGGGAGCGAACGAGCCACCGTGCCCGAGCCCCTCTGCCTCTTCCCCCCCGAATGCTGTACAGGAGCTGCGGAGTGAAGCCCTGGCTAAGGCACATTGCTCTAGCCAATGGAGCTCTGCTTTCTCAGGAACACCTGCAAAACCGGAGCTGGAATCTCGGACTGGACGGGCTCCTCCCTAGTGCTGCCGCTTGCGCACCTCCGAAGCCCTGGAGGAGAAGGGCGGAAAAGGGGAAGGCGGGCTGCTAGGCTTGCGTTCCTCGCACAATTATTTGGAAGTACCCTATACGCCGTGATCACCAATGGCACTTCTTTCCGACGCTGCATGGGGCTGCACTCTAAACTCGGGGCAGATTAGCTACTCTCCAATGCCCCTCTGTACTACTTGGAATGGTGACCTAAATGAATCCCCCTGACCACGCTGGCAAATTTGGTCACCAAATTTGATCCCCCTGATGTGGCAAATAAGATCACAATGCATGAAATGGAAATTGTGCCTGCATTAGGAAGCTCGCTGCCTGTGGCTACTTTATAGGGAATCGAGTACAAAATCAGATGTATTGTTCATTAAAGGTAAAGGTTTCCCCACGACCGAATGGTCTAGTTGTGACCGACTGTAGGGGGCGGTGCTCATCTCCGTTTCTAAGCCAAAGAGCTGGCGTTTGTCTGAGAACAAGCTTCTGCGGTCATGTGGCCGGCATGACTCTACGCCGTAGCGCACGGAACGCCGTTACCCTCCCACCAAAGTGGTACCTATTTATCTACTTGCATTTTTAGGTGCTTTTGAACTGCTAGGTTGGCAGGAGCTGGGACAAGCAACCGGAGCTCACTCCATTGCATGGTCTTGAACTCCCAACCTTCCGGTCAGAAAGCCCAGCAGCAGCGGTTTAACCCGCAGCACCACCATGTCCCTAATTGTTCATTAGATTGAGATAATTGAAGAGAAACTAAAGTGTGGTCTTGAATAGCCTTGTAAAGCATCTGAAAAAAAGGGAGGGGACAGATCAGCCTTCCAAAGGCTGAATTTTCCGTGTTACGTAATAAGCATACATCTGTGCAACCAACTCCATAGCTGCATGGTGCCTGCTTGCAGTTAAGACAGGAGTAAATGCACCAGAACCCAAAGCCAACCAGGGTTTAAATTACTGACAGTTCCCAAAAGGCATTAAAGAGCATTGCTGCACAAATTCTAAGCCCAAGACTGTCACCTTGTGAAGCTGCCCTTCCAGGAAGAACAAACATGGAAATGGAAACATGGGCTACCAAAGAGGAAAACAAGGTCCTTCCTTCTAGTTGAATCTTCCCCTCCTCCAACCCAAATTCTGTATATATATTTTATTTAAAATATATATACTCTGCATTTGAATGTTAGAAGGAAATGCACTAGGTGAGTGGTATTCAAACTTTTTAGACCAGGACCCACTTTTTAGAATGGCGCTCATGTCGGGACCCACCAGCAGTGATGCCATTAACCTGGAAGTGATGTTGTGGCAGGAAGTGGCAGCATCAAGCAGGAAGTGTTGTCACTGTAACATAATAAAATGGCACTCCTGAAATGTAAATTGGCATTCTTGGACTGCAGCAATTGTACAGCCATGAAACAGCCCTGACAGAAAGCTAGATTAGGACAAAATATGATGTAAAAGCACTCAACTAAAAACACAATTTTTAAAAACTCTCACTTGAAAATTCAAACTGTTAACAGTCACAAAAGGAATATACCAAGAGTAAGGCCTGCAGTTTCCAAGATGGCTGCTCCCAGCTTTCCACAACCCAACTGATATCAGGTCATGATATCAACTGGGTCCCAACCCACAGTTTGAATAACACTGCACTAGGGTTTTTTGTTGTGCTCTTTCTCTCCATCTAGCCCCACCCAATCTCTGTAAAAGGCTCTATTGTGTTCTGTCTGTCTTGACCATGGAGTTATTATACACTGGAGAAGCCATGACATCATATTCTTGAAGCCATGGACGGAACGGACGGAACAATATGGCTGACTCAGATCATCGCCGCGAAGGAGGAGGATTGCCGCGAATTCCCGAATAAAAATCTCCCTGCACGCGTGTAAAAGTTAATTTCAACCTCTTTAAGCATGCCTACATGTTCTCCATACGGGTGTGCGAATCGCTGAATGAAAAATGGGACTTAATTTCCACGGAAAGATTCATGTATTCTCATTACATCGGTTCAATAAAACTACCGTTCAGTGAGTACTGAACATTAACAGAATTTGTTTTTTTTCTTTGGGGGGGGTGAGTGTAGAAGTTTAAAAAATACTCTTAATAGTCTAGAAGTAAAAAAGAATTCCTCTCATACTGACAACTACTTGTGTCATGAAGAGATTTTAATGTAATTTTCCTACTTTAATACTTATGAAATTCTGAACATTAACAGACATTTTTTTTAATGGGGCATGGCCGTTTTATTTTTGCTTGTGTAGATTTCAAAAAATGAGTCTGTCAAGACAGTGCAATCCGAGTTTAAATAGACTGCAAGTAGCATTTCGTCCGGTGTGTTCAGTAATATAATTATGCGGAATTAAACCTTGTAATTGCATATTAAATCACAATAAGGTTACCAATAATGTTTCTCCACGATCACACGTTTTTATTTTCATGAGTTTTGACTTCAGGAGTAAACTATTAAATCCTAAACAGTACGCACAAAGCAATCTGAAATGCTTGGAATCAGCATTGTTTTGGGTGTAAAAACATGGCCGCTAAGCCCGCCCCCTGGCTTCAATTCATGCCTATTAATTCTTAAAGCAGGGCCAGGGGTTGGTCTTGACCAATTGGAATGTCAACTCCTTGCTTTTCATAAGGCTTTTTTGTTTACGTTCTTTCTCTGAGGACATGTTGCCTTGTTTTGCTCTGTGAGTGGGGCAGAGACAAACTCATGGAAGGGAGCACAAAGGAATATTTTAACACCAGCCCAGAAATCCAAGCTGGTCCTTGGGGAAGGACCAGGCAAGTTCCTTGAGAAACCAGCAGCATTGCAAGATTCAATACCAAGGATAAGCATCTGCTCAAGACCTCCTGGCATGGCATGGTGCCAAAGAATACTGCTGCACCTTAATGGACAGGACACCACCTTCCCCTGCCACTCTTCCTGCATGGATTTGAAAAGAGAACATCAGAGGGGGAAAGGAAGTATGGAGGAGAAGGAGCCCACCACTGTCCCCTGCTCCACAGTTCCATTCCCCTACCTCTTTTTGAATCAAGGGAGTGGGAAATGGAGAAGCAGAAACTGGAAGGAGTGCAGCAAATAATCCACTGTGAATCCACTCCTCAGAAGACCTCATCCTGAGCTGAGCTTGGCTCTCTCTAGTCTAGGCCATCAGGACGAGGGATTCTTCCAGGAATCTTGCTTGGAGCAGCAGTAGGTGCTGCCTACTGATCTAGGGCATTTTCAGATGGGGTGTTTAGTCCAGGGTGCTTGGTTACATGCTATTAACTCACATGTCATGGGTGGTTCGCACAATTGCATTATGCATTACTTTTCATTATGTGGAAGTTGCGATGGCTTTAACCAACAAAACTAAACCACTGTTGGCTGAACGTGGCTTGATTGATTTTGGAGGCTGGTTGTGGCAACTCTAGGGAACTGAATATTTTCAGCTGAAGTAGCAAAATGTTGGCTATGTCAACAGGGAACCCGCACCCACCCAGGCCATATCCACCAACCCCATCCCATCACCTTGCTGTTCTATCCTCCTCCCACTTTCTCTTCATCCCTTGCCACCTCCCATGTCTTCTCACCTGCCACAGCAGATTTTCCAGGAGCCAATGGCATGAGTGGGAAGGCTCTGGCCTTCCCCCCCCCCAGCACCCCAGCTGCCAGTGCTACAGAGTGCACTTTATAGCTGCTTTACGGCAGCCAGCTCTGGCAAAAAAAATACACTCCTGCATGGTCCCCTATGAGCCTACTCAAACTGTACCTGTATTGAGCACACTTTGTACCTGGCACAGGTTTGAGTAGAACAAAGGGGGCACTTCAGAGACAAAATAGGGGCTGGGATATCATGGAGCTCTCCCTGCCAAGACCCCACCTGCCCTGTCCACCTAACTTCTGCCCCATTTCACACACCCTCTCCCATAGCAGTGGCTTACCTGTACTGGCAGCTTACCTCGTACCTTCTTTCTCTTGCAGCTGCTGGCAGATAAGAGTATTGCGTGCATTTTATGGCAGTGCAAAGCCGTTCCGCTGCTGTTTATGATTTTGCACACCAGCCTGATTCTAGTTAGGACTGAGCCAAAAGTCCCTCATGATATCCTTATGGATAAAATGGTAAAATCTGTTCTAGTTGCTACTGTGCTTGTGTGAGTTCAAGGCTGGCTGAACAACCGTTCCCAATGAGCGCAAATAAATGGCTCCAGGCCAACCTGGAATATCACCGGTTCTGTCTTGTCACCTGTGTGGTTCAACATATTTATAAATTTTCTGGCTGAAGCAGTAGAGGGAATATGTGCCTGCATTTTCAGAGGACAGCAAGCTGTGGGAGATGACACAGAAGCAGAATTCAAGACGACCTTGACAGGCTTGATCATTGACCCCATAGTGACACAATGTTCAGCTGAGACAAATGTAACGTCCTGCACACAGGTACAAGAAATCAGGAGCTTTTTGTACAGGATACGGGAGACCTGGCTTGCAGGCTTGCACTTGCACTAGGTATCTGACTGAGCCACAAGATGAAGATGGGCCTGTAGTGTGATGTGCTGGCAGGAAGACCTGTGCTGTCTCAACACTGCCGGATCAGACCTGCAGCCACTGGGGCAGGTGAGTTCCCTTTTGGGCAGTGCACAGGTGCAGAGGGAGGGTGGAATGGAAGTGGGGACAAGTGTTTCTGGGTGGGAGAGGATGGAATGGGGGGTCAGGCCCAGGAAGGAGTGGGGTTTGCAGAGGAGGCCTCCCATCCCAGGCAGTGGTGTCATCTAAATGATTTAAGAACAGGTACTCACTTTTGATTGGCATGTGTTGGGACCCGCCCACTGGAAGTGACATCATAAGCCGGAAGTGAGGTCGTGGCAGGAAGTGACATGAAAAAAGCCCTTTTTGAGGACTCAGACAATTTTAAACTGACCCAACAGTTGCAACAGTATTCCACAGCACCCCCAGAACATGTTAAGGAGGCCTGGCATCATGTTAAAGTGACCCAACAGTTCCAAAACCCCAGAGCAGCTCATTTTTCAGTGGCAAGGCAAGGCAAGTCTCCGCTCGCTGCCTGCCTGCCTGCCTGCCTGGCTCTGAGAACATGCAGGCAACTCAAACGTGCAGGAAATTCAAATGTTGCAGGGGGCGGAGTCGACAAGTGGGCGGGTGAATGGGCGGGGCCAGCCATAATCCTAGGAGCCGGTACTCGTGTACCACCGCATACCCCCTGCATGACATCACTGATCCCAGGCCTGAAAACCCTACCCCTTCTTGGACTTCTGTCAGCAATATTGCTGGTGCAGATCTGAGTAGCCCCATTCGCCAGGCTGCGGAGAACCTTTCTGCAGAGGAGACCTCTGGCCTGCTCAGTTTCAGTGCCAGATACAATCTGGGCCTTGCAACCCCTTGCAAGTGCCAGCTCTGAATAGGATTGGGCTCAGTGGTGCAATTCAAAGGAATTAACAGCCGGTTCTATGATGTCATAGCCGGAGCCAAAAAAACCCCCCGAAGCCAGCCGAGGTAAGCGGGACCTGGCCATTTAACAACCGGTTCTATAGAACCTGGGCGAAACCCCTGAATTTCACTACTGATTGGGCTGCCCGAGCCCAAAACATAAGAATTAATAATTCTACTCTATTCTGCATTAGTCAGATCTTGGTTGGAACACTGCTTCCAGTTCTGGGCACCACATTTTAAGATGAACATTAACAAAATGAAACAGGTACAGAGGAGGGCAATAAATATGATGAGTAGTCTAGAAACCAAGTCCAATGAGGAATGGTTAAATGAGCTTGGTAAGTTTAACCTGGAAAAGGGAATACTATGAAAGGAATACTATGATTACCCCTGCTAACTGGGTTACCCCTGCTAACTGGGCAAGAGGCACTTTTTAAAGTGGTGTTCCTCTTATATTTAGCAGGGGGACAGTAATTGTCCCTCTTCACCCCTGCACAGTCTTTCTAGTGGCTGTTGCTGGTGGTCTGCCTTTTTTTTTTTTTTTTAGATTGTGAGTCCTTTGGGACAGGGAGCCATTTAATTTTATTATTATTACTATTTGCCTATAAACCGCTTTGTGAACTTCGTGTTGAAAAGCGGTATATAAGTACCTGTTGGTTGGTTGATTGATTGATTGATAGCTGCCTCCAAGTATCCAAAGGGATGTCGCACAGATGAAGTGGACGTACACTCTTTGGCTCCTCAGGCTAGGACTAGAGCCCATAAGTTGAAATGACGGGGAAGTAAATTCAGGCTGGACATGAGGAAGCATTTTCGAAGCATAAGAGCTGTGTGTCAGTGGAACAGTCTGCCTCATGCAGTAGTGGACTGTCACTGGAAGTTTTCAAGCAGAGGCTAGGGGGTCACCTGCCATAGATCCTGGGGTTATAGCCTGCACCAAGTAGGAGCCTGGACTAGGCGATCTCCAGCCTCCCTTCCACCTCTAACGTTCTGTGATGCTGTGTAGTGGGGGGGGGGGAGAACAAAAACTCATACTCTTGTTTTGAGATGCCATATCTCCTTCTCTCTGGTCTAGTCAGCCTCTGGCGCTCCCCACCCACTGCTACATTGTCCTCCGATGAGAAGCTGCTAGGGCAGTGGTTGCCAAACCCGCGCGCGACTGCTGTGCACTGAAAACATGGCCCCTGGTCAGACCAACATTTACTGTTCCACCGGGGACTACAGTAAGAGGCCATCTGCACTCATTCTACAGATCACTCTGGGCAGTTGCGCCTGTAGCCCACCTCCCCAGAAGGCTGTATGCCTGGATTTCTGGGCAGATGCAATTGTGCAGAGGGTTGCTCTGCAAGGTCCGGGTGGGCTGCATATGAGCAGCACTACGGAACGGTAAGCACTGCTCACAACAGGGAGGGATTCAATGGTGCACCTGATCTGGCCTACAGGCCATAGTTTGGCAATCGCTGTGCTAGTCCCAATTTGATGGTTTAGGAATCAAATGTGATGGTTTAGGAATGGGCAGGTGGCAACATTTCTCATTCTAAGGGACTGCCCAACTGAGTCATGAGAAAACTTCATATTGCATTAGGCTGGTCAAACAGCTCCCTCTCCCACTCATGCCTCTCCCGTGGCATGAGAACTTCCTACCACTTCAGTTACCATGTTGTTCTTAGAGATGACTTCTGGGGGAAGTACCAGTTGTCCTGTAATACTAGCTGTAAGAAAACAAAAATGAGGATCTTGATTTATATCCAAAGAACTGCCTGACTAGTTTCACACATCCAGGAGAGATTTGGAATTTGTTTCTTGGACAGCATCCTCCCACACTGCATGGAAAGCCCCCCTCCCTTTTTTTAACTGCAGGAAGTTCGAAAATAAGTTTTTGATGTGACAATAGAGATGTGCCTCTCAAAAGGAAAGACTCGATGTCCAAACCCTTGGGCATGCCCAAGTAGCCCTTTGGGCATGAGAACAGGTTCCAGTGGAAGAAGTGAGGGCAGAGTGGACAGGCAGATTTTTGTTTGGCAAGAAGGACAAAGTATTCCAAAGGAGTCAGAGCCGTCAAACAAGCTAAAAAGTAGCTGACATCAATTATCATGGCCAAGAGCCACCAACACCTACAAAGGAACATACACTGAAAAACCTAGTGTTTGCCCCAGTCCCTGCAAGTAGGGGCATGCCTTTTCCCACATTCTTTGGATATATGTCTCTATCACACTTAGCGTGCAATCCTCACCTGGAGTTGTGTGCTGGCACGGCACTCTTGCACCAGGCCAGTGCTCTTGCAAATGTGCCGTAGGGCACGTCTGTGCTGCAAATTCAGTTGCTGGGACAGCGCAAGCAGCAGCGCCGGAGCATATGCGCTACTGCTCCTGTCAGCTGTACCAGCCATGTGCCGGCTTAGTTCTGCTGGTGCCGGGTTGCGCCAAGGGTGTGCCAAAGGTGGGTGGGGGTGTTATGGAGTGGTGCCATGGGTGGAGAGGGGGGCAGAGACAGGAAACGGCTGTTGGGCCCCAATTCAGGCCGCTCCTGGCTGCATGGACTTGCCCCTGCTATTTTGATGATGCAGATCTGAGCATATCCCCTTACCCTGCCCTGAGCTGCTGCTGCCTCCTAACATGGTCAGGATGCAGTGCAGGTGAGCCGGCCTGCATATTCCAGCGCAGTTAGGACTGGGCTGCCCCCTCCCTTTTACTTACATGTCACAGAGTGTTATATCCCCCGTGTGTTTCTCTACCACCATAAAAGACTAGTAATTATGGCCCAATCCCATCCAACAGTCTGTCCCAATGCAGCCCTGAGGGTAACGGAATAAGCAATCCCTTACTTCGAGGAGATCTTCATGACTGCCTCCCCACATAGGGACAGTCTTCGGATCTGTGTCACTGAAATGGGCAGCACAAATCCAAGCAGACCAAGCAGGTCCCAGATTGGGACCAGACCAGTGGTGTCATCTAAATGATTTAACAACAGGTACTCATTTTTGATTGGCATGTGTTGGGACCTGCCCACCAGAAGTGACGTCATAAGCCGGAAGTGATGTCGTGGCAGGAAGTGACATGAAAAAAGCCCTTTTTGAGGCCTCAGACAATTTTAAACTGACCCAACAGTTGCAACAGTATTCCACAGCACCCCCAGAACATGTTAAGGAGGCCTGGCATCATGTTAAAGTGACTCAACAGTTCCAAAACCCCAGAGCAGCTCATTTTTCAGTGGCAAGGCAAGGCAAGGCAAGGCTCCGCTCGTAGGCAACTCAAACGTGCAGGAAATTCAAACGTTGCAGGGTGCGGAGTCGATGAGTGGGCAGGCGAATGGGCGGGGCCAGCCATAATCCTAGAAACCGGTACTCATGTACCCCCGCATACCCCCTGCATGACATCACTGGACCAGACCTCCGGGGGGGGGGCTGGTTAGGATCTGGCCCAGGTGCCGGATCCTGGCACTACCCTCCTCCCTGGCCCAGTCCGCCCATGGGCCTGCCCTCTCCCACCTCCCCCTGCCCCGTTCTGCCTTCCCCTGCACTCCCCCTCCCTGCCCCACCTCCCCCACACAAACCGAGCTTGGCTGGCCTTACCAGGGGCCAGTGGTGTCATTCAAATGATTTAGAAACAGGTTCTCACTTTTGATTGGCACTTGTTGGGATCTGCCCACCGGAAGTGACATCATAAGCAGTGGTGTCATTCAAATGATTTAGGAACAGGAACTCACTTTTGATTGGCACTTGTTGGGGTCCGCCCACCGGAAGTGATGTCATGGCAGGAAGTGATGTCATCAAGCAGACCCAACAATTCCCAAACTATTCCAGATCACTCTCAGAGCATGTTAAGAAGGCCTGAGAAGGGGGACATCAGCTCTTCCCAATCTAATTATTTTGGGCTGTGTGTGCCTGACCATACTCTAAAGAGTTCTCAGAATGTACACAAGGTCTTCTAAACCCATCATACTGTCAGTGATTTGGAGGTAGGAGGAATGCAATGACACAGGAAAATAGGATAATCTTTACAATTATGGGCAGAATTCAGCCAATAGTTCTCAAGGCTGAAATTCTAAACACACTTTCTAAAGAGTAAGCCATTCAGCAATATATGCATAAGTCTGCAAGTATAAGCCTGTCTTTTTGGAAGATCCAACTGAAAATAATGGGGCTGACTTCTGAGTAAACAGTTTAGATCAGTCTTTATGTCTTAGGGATTTCAACTGGAGGGAGAGTTAAGCACATGTTTGACTACTCAAAATCAATGCAATGTAAAAGCATTTAAATTACACTGGATCATGCCCAATTAATAATAATTATCACCTGTAAATAACTGCGCTGGGTAATCAACGCTGTGCAAACTTTAGAGTTGGCAGGAGGGAAAACCAGCCTTTAACAACAGCTTAATTCACAGAAACCATCATACTGAACTATGATTCCTACTTGGATTTACATCATATAGTGATCCACTTTGCAAGTTACTAGTCCACAGTATCCCCAGTTCAAGCTTCATTTTATGCCATCCAGACCAACAGGATGCTGCATGTCATTTTAGTAGACCTATGAATGGTCACAGACTATGTCTCATATTCACAAGAAATTTCTTGCTTCTCAAGAGAGACAGGAGAAATCTCGTGCTTCACTATGTCAAATAATGTTGCTTTAAAGTAGTACCCACATCATTTAAGATTCCAGCAATAAAAGCAACAAACCTTGTGGGAGGAAATCTAGTTAACCTATTGAGGGGGGGGGGTGTAACTCCCCTCCTCAGGTGTAGCTGCTGCTGCCACCAGCCCAGGCTCAACATCACAAAGGGAGCTCCTGGGCAAAAATCCCTCTTAAAAGAAAGCCAAATAACAGAAGTAAAAAACCCAATTTTATTGACATATATTAAGAGTTATAAATAAACTACAGAGGCTCTGTACCATAAAACCTGAATATTAAAATGACAATAATCAACCCCTTTGTTTATAACTTAACTGAGAGGAACTCAAAGGACAAAAACAACAACAAAAAATCCTATAGGATTTTTACCTTACTGACTGACTACAACCAGTTTCCACAGCACATAGTGAGGCTAACCTTCCCTGAGAGCAGCCAAAGGGGTCTGTTCCCTGAGGCTTTTAACTTTATATCAATGAACTAATCACCCCCACCTGAGCCATTTACACTTGAGTAGTTCTCTCCCAACTAACCAGGTTCACATAAGACCACAATTTCATGACACCCACAAAGAACAACAACTATGTGTACATCTTCCCTTTACACTTTTCTAGAGAACTCACTACAGTTCCAAACACAGGGAAAATCAACTTCCACAAAGATCGATATAGTGAATTGCAGGCTACAAGGAAGTGCAGCAATGCTAAGCTCTGTGCTCACACAAAATCTCTTCATGCACAATGATCCTGCAAGGGAAGTCTGAAAGGAAAGGCATTTCTAGGAGCACTTAAAGGAGAGGCTGGGGGCGATCCTGCAAGGAGGGAGGGAGGTCTGCATTTCTAGGAGCACTTAAAGGAGAGGCTGGGGGGCAATCCTGCAAGGGGGGGAGAGAGGTCTGCATTTCTAGGAGCACTTAACAGAGAGGCTGGGGGACGGAGCAAACAACAACAAAAAACAAAGCCAGCGATGAGTGGGCGGAGCCAGCCCTAAGGTTAGGTTCTGGAATGCACGTTCCGGTGCCTTTCCCCTCCATGTCACCACTGCTCCTCTCCCTTGCTGCTGTAGCCAGTAAGCAACGCCAAGATGTTGCTTTTCCCTGTGAGGATTGGCTAAAATGGTGCAGGAGAGGAGTGATTCCACTGCAAGGTAAGGCTTCTTTCAAAACTTAAGAGCTTTGCCCTCCCTTAGATTTGCCTCTGCTTGCAATTGAAATTCAAATTCAAATGGGCGGGAAATGGCCCTGTTTTCTGGTCCAATTAACAAACGGAGCCACACACACAAAACCCACGAAGTGCAAAGCAAAAAACACACACACCAACACGAAGTGCAAAGCAAAAAAAACGGAGCAAAAAAAACCCGAAGCAAAAAAAACAAGGAGCCAGCAATGAGTTAAGTGGGCGGAGTCCACTAATTGTAACAACCGGAACGCCGTTCCAGCTGCATGACAGCACTGGCGGGCCAGCTCATTTAGAAACCGGTTCTCGGGAACCGGTGAGAACCGGGTGCATGACTACACTGCCAGGGGCTGCCAGGCCCAGAACATGATGTGGGGAAGCCAGTGCATGTCTCTGTGCTAGCCTATCCTCCTTGAGAGTCATTGGAACTGTGCTTTATGGTGCCTTGGCAACACACCTGGGCTGGCAGAAAAGACTTGTGCCAGCCTAGTCCAGGGTTTCGACTGTGCCCTAAGATGCTTTCCTATCTCCCCTCACCACCCTCTAAAGAAAGCCAAGTAACTCATATTGGCATATGACACAGTTATGTATCTGATTTAGAAGTGGCACAATCCCGTACATAGATACTGGGGTCGGGGCAGAGAGAAACACTGAGTTTCAATTAAATAGACTTGTAACCAAGTATTTGAAAACTGCAGCATTAAAGGGTACCCATTGAAGTTCATAGCCAGGAGGCAATTAAAAAGAATAAAAGGCATATTCCCCCCCCCTTGTAACTATTGTTGAATGAAAGCATATGGGTGATGTGGAGGTTTCAATTTGTGGAAGGAATTATGAGTGCAGTACCAGGAAACGCAGCATTTCCCTGCCTCCTGGATGTGGGAGCCAATAGCCTGGCGTGGGGGACAGTGCAAGGCTGACTGCAGGGCCATCATCCCGGATGACCACCTTCTCTTCCCTATACATTACCAGAAAGATGCAGGGGATGATGCAGTCTGGCAACAGCTACGCATTCTTGATAAGGTCCAGTTAGGCCCCCAGACTGACTCATATACATTCTGAAAGGCATTTGCCAGCTCCTTCTCTCCCTCTGCGTAATACAATGCATAGCATTTGTAAGTGCTTTCAAGTGTGTGCAAAGTGCTTCTCCTGTACTTTCTGGCTGAAACCAACAAACCTGCAATCTGCTATTTGTCCCTGTTTTGCAGACAGGGGAGTGAGACAGGATGGCTTGCCTAAGGCCACTTAGTGAGCTCTTGGCAAGGGGGAGATCTGAGCCTGAGATGGTCTGATTCACAGCTCAGTCACTTAACCAGGACTAAAACTCTGCATCAGCTTACCTAGCAGCACCTCTTCCACTTCAGCCTATTCTATAACACTCACCTATTGCTGTCTTTGTATCTGACCTCTTAGACAACACCCATAGAGCATCTTCACAGGATGCAGTTTTGTTCTATTTGCAGTAATATAGAAAAAGAAAAAGTGCTGGCATTGCACTTTCCATGTTGCATTATGATCATGGGCTAATATCACAGGTACTTAATACATAAAGCCAAAACTCTCCCCAATTCTTTACGCAAGAGGTTTCCAGATTAATATGAGGGCCCCAAAGAGAATTTTCCTTTGCAGCATGCAGCCAACTGAGAGTTACATTAGGTGGAAATTAAAGGGGAGGGGAGCCTGAAAACTATTTCATGCTACTATGTATATATTGATCATTCTTCATAAGATTGCTGAAGGCACTAAGTGGAAATAAGCTTTTCATTTTGACTAACGCGCCCTGAGGATCTTGCAATCATACCTGACCCTGAAGCAAGCAATGAAGAATGGTTGCAGGCAGGAATGTGCTGGGGAATGTTGACAAACCAATACCAAGATGGAAGTTTGATCTGGAAATTTGCCTTGACAACGTACGTGTGGTTCCCATGTCGCTTAAATATGTATTTATCATGTTGGCCCTAAAACAAGTAAAATGCAAAACGAGGTGGAAAGCGAGCAGTGAGTGAGCTCTCTCGTTCTCGGTCTCGACAGAGCTTTAATCAACTCTTCCCCCACCCCGTAATTCGATAAAATCTGATGTCTTGACCATTTTGCATCTCTTTTCTCTAGCTGCCTAGAGAAACCTGCTTAAATTAAAAAAAAAAAAAAGATTGTACTGATGTAGATATTGTCAAACTACTTTGCCCACGAAGTTCTAAAAACGCTAAAAAGCATTATTTAGAGGAGGTGGGATTCCGGGTTGTTTTTCGTTTTTTAAATCTGAACATGCATCGTTCCTGTTACTGCTTTAGGAAAACACCAAACATCTTGAACTCGTTTTGCTTTAATGATTGGTATTTAGAAGCAAGAGTGGGAGAATCGCGTTCTCATGTCTCCCGGTCCTAGCCCACCTGGGACGGGGGAAACGGAAGCGGCTTCGTAGCGTCCTTCAGTCGCCAGTGCGGAGGGGACCGACAAGATCAGAAATCCAGGAGATCGGAGTTTGTTCCGGAGACTGGGAACATTCCGAGGCTTCGTGTCCCTTTCAGACAGAAGAGCAGCACCGGACTCTTCCGCATAGATTTACTCTGCCACGAGATTTATAGTCTCTCTCTCTCTCTCTCTCTCTCTCGTGTGTGTGTGTGTGTGTGTGTGTGTGTGTGTGTGTGTCACAGAGCGAAAGTGCGGGCTGCACATCGAAAGCTTGATTGCTCCCCAGCCCCTGCCTGGATAGAATACAGGAACCAAGACTGAAGCATCGGCAAGTCACATTTTCCTTACCCAGTGGAGTTTTTCTTTTCCCCAAGATAACAGGGAAATCCGAGCTGGATTCTGGGGTGGGAATGGCTTTACCATGTCCACGAAAGCGAGTGCGAGGAAAGGAGGATGGCAGTAGGCCCCCTCTCCGTCTATAGACTTATGAGCCTGTCTGGTGTTTTGCAAGTGATGGTGACAGCAGAGGGCAGGGGACATTGTAAATTTAAACCAGAACGAGGAGAGAGAACTGGAGACATGGGGAGATAATTATCTGAAGGGCAGAGGCAAAGACTCCAACAGTTTTCCTTTTTAAAAATTATTTTTTTAAAATAAATTATATAATAATAAATATATTATTATAATTAATAGTAATCTACTACTACTACTACTACTACTACTACTACCGCAAGGTTGGGAGTTTGAGACTGCATGACGGAGTGAGCTCCCATTGCTTGTCCCAACTCCTGCCAACCTAGCAGTTCGAAAGCACCTAAAATGCAAGTAGATAAATAGGGACTACTTTGGTGGGAAGGGAACGGCGTTCCGTGCGCTATGGCGTAGAGTCATATGACCACATGACCATGGAAGCTTGTCCTTGGACAAAAACGCCGGCTCTACAGGCTATGAAGCGGAGATGAGCACCGCCCCCTACAGTCGGTCACGACTAGACCATTCGGTCATGGGAAAACCTTTACCTTTACCTTTACTCCTCCTCCTCCTCCTCTTCCTCTGCTTCCTCAGCTTCTTTGCAATCAGAAATCCAACATGTGCTGCTTTTTCCAGCATGGAAAGGCTTCAGATGTGTTGCTGTTCATGTGCCTTCTTCATACCATGTACAATTAACTGAATTAATTGCCTGGCAATGTGGTCTTGGAGGCGGCTTAGATGCCTTTAACGTGGGATTAGACACATTCACGGAGGATAGAGTCATCAATCATCTACAGTATCTGTTGGTCACAATAACTACAATGGCAACTTCATTCAAGTGTGACCCTGAATGTCATTTGCTGGGGAGCAAGAGCAGGGGAAGAGTGTTGCCTTCATGACTTGGTAGTGAGCATTACATCCTGGAAACATCTGGTTGGCTGGGAGAACAAAATATTGGACTTGGTTAGTCTTTAGTCTTTGGCCTGACCCATCAGAGCTCTTCTTACCCCATCCTTCATGTACCAGAGCCCTTATTGTGACATGCCAATTAGTGCCTCCCTTATTTATCGCCTGATCTGGCAATCCCTGGATTCAAAAAGGAAATTTGGAGGTGAAAGAAAGAGTGTATCTGGGAGTGGGAGGAGGAAGAAGAATGGACATGAGCAGACAGATGTGGCTGCCCCTTTTAAATGATACCTTAGCCGCATGTTCACTAGATGCCCCAGGTAAGCCATAGCACCCCCCTCATATATGGGACTAATATGGAGATAATAATACCAGTCCACAATAAAGTGCTGTTAGGATTACTGTGATAACCCCAGCATGTGGGCTGCTTTGAGCACTTGGAAACACACTCTACAGTAGAAATATGTATTATTTATTTCTGAAATTTGTGGTTGTAAGGATCAGAGTGCTGGTCACAAAGGACACTCAAAAGGCTGCCTAATGTCACAGGAGATCTCTGTATAAGCTCATCTTAACAGCTAGTTCACACATTGCCTTTTCCTGCCAAGATGTTGACAGCAGAGTAAGAACAATTCATGAGGATGGCGTGTCTTGACTCCTACTGCTTGCACCAGAAAGCCAATTTAAATGCTTGCTTTCCAAAGCATATGTCCAGACTTGGGCATTCACACATACCCACACTACCAATTATTAATATTTGATCCATTCACACTCCATGGGGGGGGGAGAATAAGGTAGCATGTGACATGATCCTTAAGCATGTTCAGGAATGCACATTTACCCAGGAGTAGTTCCGTCCAATTCAGTGGGACTTTGAGTTTCTAAGGAACATAAATATTATTGAGGTTCAGGAATGGAGGCTTAGAAGGAGTAGCTGCCTAGTGAGTTGGTGAAGGGTAGTTGTATAGGTGCATGTGACAAAAGATTAGGTATGCAATGAACTATGGCATGTGCACAGTGTTTCTCAGGGCACAATCCTAACCAACTTTCCAGCATTGGCACAGCTTTCCAATGAGAAATATGCTGCATCCTTCAGTGGAATAGTAGTCACTAAGGCCTTCTCAAGCAAGGGAATGTTTGCTCCCTTATCCCAGAGCTGTACTGTCCTTACCTCGGTACTGGAAAGTTGGTTAAGAGTGCGCCCTTAGTATCTATGGAGAAAAACCAGGGGCAGCATCAGGTTTCTGGCAGCCCTGGGGCAAAGCCCTGCATGGTGTCCCGTGCCCCCAGCCATCCCAAATGGCACACAGGACATAATCAATGCCACCCAGTGATGTCATGCAGGGGGAACGCGGGGGAACTCAGTTCCACTAGTTAAAATTAGGGCTGACTCCACCCACTTCACTCTCCCCCCTCCCCCCTCCCAATTCTTCTGCAAAGAGCTTTTCTTCTTGGTTGGTTGGCACTCAGAGGGTTAAAGGGAGCAACTCCGGATTCCTAGGGGGGCAAAGGCAGTGATGTCATTCAGGGGGAATGGACCAGAACAGGCGTTCCGGATCCTAACGAGGTGCCCTGGGTTCTGGGTTCCCGACAAGTGCCAATCAAAAGTGAGTTCCTGTTCCTAAATCATTTGAATGACACCACTGATGCCACCAATACCGATAGTTCAAAGAGCATCCCTGTCTGGTGTGACTTATTATGGGATGGGCTCGGCTCTCTGCCAGTTCCTTACCTGAATGACTCCTGATGCTACCCCTGGGGGACACTGTTCATTTAAAAAAAAAACAAAAAAACCCCATATGAGTACTGGTAATGGTGAGTAGCACAAACATCAAGCAAGAGTAGATGCTGGGTAAAGACATGATGTCATTCTAAAAACATTTATTATTATGCACTGATGCAATACCCTGACATTTTTTTTAAAAAAAGTGCTCAGGGAGGGATACCACTTCAGACATCCAAAAAGGCAAGCAATATTTTTATTTTAATTTAAAACATATTTATCTCATTTTGCTCCTCCCAAAATGGAGGCACCCCAAGAGGCAAAGAAAAAAATAAAACCATGACAAAAGCCAAGGAACACAAGGGAAGTGTGGATGGAATGCAAAACAGGTGTGCCTAGTGACTAGCAATAGACTTCCTTACTTTACCTATTCTATTTTCCATTGATCAGTCTGAAAGTATTTGGGGATTTGGCAGATCTCTGCTGCCACCACCAAGGCTAGGAAGACAGCCACTTTTCAACAACAATAGTTCACAAAGTGGTTTATATAGTAAAATAAACTCAAACGACCCCCTGTGCCCAAAGGGCTGTATGTTTGGTATAATATGGCTAGTGTTTGCCTATATCCTGGTAAGAAATACGTCTTGCATGAAGTCCCCTCCATCTCACTCAAATGTGGAAGGTTTGGTGAGCTTTTTGCTGCTTCAGGACCTCAGGTGAATTAATATGCATAAAGTCAACTAGAATGACATGAAGAACATGGACCAGATGGGCCAGATGGCTTCAGGCAGAATTTGACTCAATCTGACACAGGGTATTTCCTTGGGGTCTGGTAAGCCATTTTCCATCTTTGGAGGGAGGGAGGGAGGGAGAGAATCAGTATTAGGTAGGGGATGAGCAAAGCCTGAGTAATGTGTACTGTGATGTGAAGTCATCCTTGCTCTCTGGGATGCTACTGATGATAACAGGAAGCACTAACCAAATAGCTCACTCTCTTGAGAGGAGCCCTGTGTTTACAGTATTGTTATTACCAAGGGAACAAGCGAGTGTCTATTTCGTTAATGCCTGGATCTCAACCACTGCAGATACAGTACACTCGAGTTGTTTATGAAAGATCTTTTTTTCAATATGGAAGGGTGATTTCTTTGGTATTGTGCTCAACATCCGCCCCCGGCTGTATCCAGTGCATGCAGTCTTCGTCATTTTTATTCCAGAATGGCATAACACACACACACATAACATAATACCCACAAAGCATTTTGCAGCAAGATCGGAAGGGGAAATGAGACAAATCTCCTGTATTTGTGAAGGGGGCAATAGACATGAAATGGAAAACTTCAGAAAGGAGGAGAAAATTGGCAGTATAATTGCCAATTAGTTTTCCAATGAAGATACAACTGGCAAATACTTTTTGTGATTCCCACCCCACCCCCACCCCCTGCTTTGATCACCACAAACTCTACATTGTGTAATACAGAGTGGGAGAAGCTCCTAAAACTGAACAGGAGTAATAGTCCAGGCGGTAGACATAAGAACATAAGAAAAGCCCTGCCTGATCAGGCCAAGGGCCCATCTAGTCCAGCTTCCTGTATCTCACAGCGGCCCACCAAGGGCCTCAGGGAGCACACAAGACAACAAGATGCTTGCATCCTATTGCCACTCCCTTGCACCCGGCACTCTGAAGTAGCCAGCTTCTAACGTAAGCGGTTGCACAACCCATCATGGCCTATAGCCCGCAATGGACGTTTCTTCCAGAACACTCTCCCAGCACTCAATTTTAGTGGCTGTCCCCTGGTTCTGGTGCTGTGAGAGAGGGAAAAGAACAGTCCGCTTTTGACTCTATCTCTCCAATGCATAATTTTGTATGTCTCAAAGCCAACTTTGTAAGCGAAGGTCGATAAAGGGTTCCAAATTATCTGCCTATGAATGCAGGTACCTACTGTATATGTATTGCTGTCTGTAACATAGATTGGCAGGAAAGGTATACCTATACGGACAGGGAACATACAGCTGTCTTTGATTGGGTCATTTTTCTTGCTGTTGGCCCTCCAGCCCACTGACAAGTGAAGCTCCTGGCTCTGCAGCCTGGCAAGCCTAGTTGTGAAACATATGGCATGTGACAGGCTGCAGTTGGACAGTGTTTGGTTGGCCCGTGAAATGTCTCTGATTCATTGTCTTTCATTACAAGATAACTACGCACTTGGGCATGCCATGTATTCATGCTAAGCGTTTGCTCATTTAGGCAAATGTGCCTACTGAAGAGCTGATAACCTAAGCATGGAGTCAATACGTGCGACCCTAACTCCAGGCAGGAATAGGCAGGCCAACATGCCTGCCCCATATCCAGCCTGGGGTCGGGACTGGCCGCCCTGCAATCCTGGGAAAGGGTAAAACATTGGTATTTACATCCAGGGACTGGCCTGGATGGGCCACTTGGAGCTGTGCCAGTGAAATTGCTGGCACAACTTGGAGCAGCCACATCAGGGCTGACCCGGTCAGGGATAGGGGTTAGGATCTGGTCTAAATGCAGGATTCTGGCACCATCTCCCTCCCTCCCTGGGCTGGCCTGCCCACGTGTCTGCCCTCCCTCTTTCCTTTTCTGCCTCTCTCCCACCCTCCCTCTGTTGGATATATAGGCAACTCCGTCTGCTGTCCAGAGGGGGCAGTGTTGCATGTATATACGGTAAAAGATAGCACCTCTATTTGATTGGTCAGACACAACTTGTTGTTTTAGAATGCCCAGATGGGTGTGGTCGGTTATGACAGTTTAACTGAAGAACTTGACAGTTGACTTGTTGTTTTTTTCTTTCTGTCTGCTGACATGTAGGAGAAGGGAGCAATCAATACTAGCTCTATAAATCCTGTCAGGAAAGTGAATGTAGATATATATGAAATGCAGTGAAACAGTAATTGTAAATGTAACCAGTTAAAGTATGATCAAAGCTAAGCAGAATATGTTACAAAAGTAAAGAATGGTTTTTCTTTGTTACAAAGTTACAAAGTGCCTACAGAGTACTTCTTTCAGTCTAGCAGCAAGAAGTGTGTGAGAGAGAAACGTGCTTGTTTTACAGGGGAATTCCGCAATGCTTTAATCGACTCTGTTTTCCCCTTTCTTCAAGCACACAGGATATATACCATATCCTTGTAAAAGGAACATATATCCCAATACCCTCCTCCCTCTTCAGTGCCTTGTGCCAGCCTAGATCGGCCAGGCTTACCTGGGTCAGCCCGTGGCACAGGGAGGCCAGCGCTCATCCTTGGACTGACCTCCTTGTTGGCAGAAGAGGTGCAAAGGTGCTTTATGGCGCATTTGTGACACTTGCAGGCCGGCGCAAGGGATTTGCGCTGGTCTGGAGTGCCTTTAGGATTGCACTCCAAAAAGACCAGTGGCCCAATCCTGTGGGTGAAACATGTGTTCCACTGGCATCGTGTGTGGCTGTAACAAATGCAACAGTGCCAGAGTGCATGGCCTGGCTGCTGCTGCAAGCAGCCAGCGGCTGGGTGGGTCTGTGCAAAGGCAGATTGAGGATGTCTGCCAGTGCTGGTAAGCTGTGCAAGGGGATGGGGGCAGGTGGGGAGGGGTGGAATGGGGAGGGGTGGACAGAATGGGGAGGAGATGGGGTGAATAGAAGACGGATCGGGCATGGGAGGGGATGGGTTCAGTGGCACTTGGGCCCACCGATTCCTAATCTGTTGCCCAGGTGTGATCTAATGGGTAAATGCAGACTTGCACCAGTGATATTGCTGGTGCAGGTCTGAGTTGACACATGGCAGCAGCTGGAGCTTACCCTGGGGCACGGGAACTAATTGGCATTGCTGCATTGCTGTGCTGGGTGTTACAGTGGATCAGGCTGCCCATCAGGCTTTACTGCAGGCTTATTATGTGTAATGAGTTGGACTTGTCCCTGTATACAGTATACCTGTCTGAACCCCTGGCAGATTTGCTGCTAGCGCTGACCTCAGTGGGCCAAGATAAGGGGCCAGTATAAGGCAGTTTTATAAAATGTTGGAGATGCTTAAAGAGAATCTTCCAGTTGTGTGGTTTTTAGAATTATGATCCAAGGTTTTATCTATTTTTGAGCCTATTTGTATTCCTCCTTTCACTAGGATTTTCCAAGTAGATACTAAAATGATTATTTAAAGCACAACCACTTAGCTCTAAAGCAACTAGATGGTAACAAAATATGTTATGTTGTGTATAGTAAGTGGAAGAATAAAAGCAATGATAAAAAGAGGGCAATGGAAGAAGGAAAGATAATCGACTAGAGAAGAAAATTTTATCCTGGTACTGGCGTTGCCCAGGCAGTATATTTGCAGGGGCATCCATCTCTCTCTGTTGTACCACCATTGCTTCTCCTCTCCCACCCACTGCCTAGATTGGAAAAAAGAAGAAGAGGGGGATAGAACAGAAGAGGTGTGCAGAAGAGTGGTGGGCTAGACTGGTTGGAGCAGAGAAGGGCTTCCGGTCTGGATGCCATTGGTGCTCTAAAAATGTCTAGTGGCTTGGAGTAGCCACTAGCCACCAAAGACATAAAATGCATCCTATTGTCCACAGACAAGTAGCAATCCATACAAAACCATACAGAGCAATTTTGCATAACCAAAAACACGTGCTTATTATAGTATTTTGCACTCATTCTTTTGGACTGAATAACATGAGCAGAGTTCTGCCATAACACCTGTAGCTGATCATCAAGCCTTGGTGCTGTGGCATCATGAAAAAGCAGGTGTGGAACATGCCTTTTGGTTCTGCAGTAAGAGTAGCACATGCTACTGAATGTTGCAGAGCTTGTTCACAGTTGGAAGAAGCAATTCCATTTGGTTTTATTTTCAGCACCATATTTCAAATCTGCTAAGGAAATAATACTCATCTCTGCCCAGGAAATGATGCTCAGCTGAGCTGCCTGACATTTCAGAAATCCAATGCAGAGATAATTCATTCAACATTAGATATGTCTGCGAGAAGTCACTTTTATTGAGAAATGGAAAATATTCATCTAAAGAAAATTCAGTTTACTACGCAGTCTATGAAATAGGACAATGCCTTTTTTGCAAATAAAATAAAATAAAATCCTATGCATGATGCTTCCTATGAAGTACAGGTCGTGCCTCATTATCCACTGATTCTTTATCCACTGATTTGCTTCACCACTGGGGTCCTCCTTTAAATGCTTTGTAACAAGGGGGAAAAAACCAAAATCCCATTTCCTACCTTTGTGCTGTTAAACCATACAGCTTACAAGCTTCTCAGGGTTAAAGATATCTTTAAAGACCCACTTCCAGGTTTCTTGCTCCTCCATTGTCGCTCCAGAATGCATTGGTATAGTTGCTATACCGCAGTCAGCCACTAGATGGGCTGAATAATGGAATCTAATGGAATAATTTCACTCTGTTATTAGATTCCATTCATCCCATCTAGTGGCTGAATGCCATATAGTGTCAATGCCAGTGGTTCCAACATGGGGCACACGCCCCATGGGGGGGCAATTTGATTTTTAAGGGGGGCAATTTGAGAATAAGCTACTAACAGTGAGTTTGAATGCCCGCTCATTGTTCTTATAAGTTATTCATAAATTAAACTAAGAATGTTTTTTTTTTAAATTTCCCTCTTTCCGCACCATCTTTTATTTTTCTCTTTCATGGATGCCATGTTCTTTGGAACCTTGTTTAAACCAAGTTAATGGCTTTTGAGGCTTCTTCCACATGAACAGGAGTTCACTTTTTGAATAATAAGAATTATATGTCACGGGGGGAGGATCAGGATTTTAGAGATGCTTTGGTGGGGCATGGCCAAAAAAAGGTTGGGGACCACTGGTCTATACCAATGCATTCTGGAATGACAAGGGAGGATCAAGAAACCTGGGTCTTTAAAGCTATTTTTCCACTGATTTGTTATCTACTGGGTGTCCCAGAATGGAACCCCAGTGGATAACGAGGCATGACTGTAAGTTCTTTAAATGAACTTGCCCCAAATAGGTGTGTTTAGGATTACATGAAGTCCTGTATGCAATTACTTGGGAGTAAATTCCACTTAATTTACATCTGAGGAAACATGCATAGGATTAAGGTATAACATTCTAAAATATACACATTGACGTCCATGTTTATGGATCCAAATTCTCTTGTCAAATTTTATGGAATCATTTGCTATCCAAAATGTGCATCCAATGGTCCATATTTGAAAGCTGCACTCCTATACACGCTTATTCAGGAGTAAGTCTCATATAACACAGTTAGACTTCCGAATAGATATGCTTCACATGCATTGTTACAGTACAAGCCTATGTAAGCCTACTCAGAAGCAAGCCCCACTCTCCATGAATCCTTGCACATATTACCTGTATCTGAGAGAGGTGTATGATAATAGATTTTCAGGCCACTTTTGTGACCAAACAATATTTCTTCTTGGGATTATCCTGACTTTTGAGTGGAAGACATTGTGGTCTACACTACTGGTTTGCTATTTAGGCCTGACTATGTATATATTCTTCAGAGTAGTGTAAACTCTCCTCTCCCCACCCTGTTACTGTAACAGAACTTAGTACAGAAAAAAGGTTAATTTATATTACTCTTTCCAGAGGTGTAGCTAATGAAAGTGTAGCCCAGTGCAGATGGCCAAAATGTTGCCCCAGAAGAGATGTCGTAACAGGAAATGATTTCACAGTTGCACTTACATTTTCTGATTTTTTGGCCTTAAATTTTGATAGAGTATATTACACTCCGGTTTGTTTCATTGCATTCTGCATTACATTACCTTTTCAATGATATATAACATGATGGTATTATTCATGCATACCACGGGTTAAACCATTTTGCCCAGTAGTGTCAAGCTCAGCTTGTTGCCCCCTAAAGCTTGTAGCCCAGTGCAATTGCACCCCTCTGCACTTCTTTGGCTATGTCCCTGACTCTTTTCAAAGTTCCAGAATTATATAGCACACAGCATTGTCACTAAACTTGGTAGGTGGATTTCTAACACCATTAAAGTCAATGGCTGTAGTCCTGCACACCGTCTGATATCTGAAGGATTTAAGTAGTTTAAACGTGTGCAGGATCATAGCCTAAATCAAATGATCATATTCCTAAATCAAATGATTTAGGAATAGGAGTTCACTTTTGATTGGCACTTGTCGGGAACCCGGAACCAGCCACAGAGCCTGTTAGGATCTGGAACGCCCGTTCTGGTCCGTTCCCGCTGAATGACATCACTGATCATAGCCAATAAGCATTTCAACTCTGCCTGCCAGCCAGAAAAACCAGGATCTTGCTCTCCAATATCACTTAGGAGGTGCTACTACAAGGACAATAAGAACAGATTGTGACCCTCAATTATTGTTATCAAAATCATAGTGGATTGTTCCCCTATTCATCCCCTACCAGCTGTTGGCTAATACACCTCCACTGATAACAGGGTCAATTTCCCACATTACTGTGATGTATTAAAAACGTCTCTTGGTTTAGCAAATAAATGAACTAAAATGTCACAGGTCATTTTTGTGGAACATGAAAACTATGTGCAAACATACCCACTCTGCCATTTAGGATTGCTAAATTAGGATTGCTACCTTACTTTTTCTTGTGTTTAATAATTGCAAACAAAGCAGAAATCCAGCTTTTCCTGGCATAGAGGAAGAAGGGAACAGGACCTGTTCTTATCGTGTTGTTGGACCTTGAAAAGCCTACATGTAAAATATGTCACATTCAACAATTTCCACAATTCTAGCTGTCAAGGTCTCCTTTTTGTTACAATGTGCACCATGTTCCATAGTTACTGTATATATCACCCCTTTCTAGCTGTGGGTGATGCACAGTAGAGCAGTTCTGATTCCAGTCAGTAGAGGGCACACTGCTTGGACATTCCAGAACATTCACAGCATCCAATCTTTTAGGTATTTTCCCACAGTAATTAATCATTTTGGTTTCTCATCAGCTAAGCATTTTGATTTTTCACAAATCTCAACTCTGCTCTAATGAAACAACTCAATCTAGGCCACAACTTCTAATACGTTGGCTCAGTTTTTGCTCACGTTGATGCATACTTTGAAAATGCGAGATATTCAAGCAGCACAGCTAATTTTTATTTATCTTTCTCTGTTGGTTCAACTATGCAGCAGATACAGCCTTGCTTCCATGCAAAAGGTGGAGTGTGTTTATGGCAGGGGCTGGCATTCCCACAGAAGTGCTCAAGTAGTGAAGATGGCTTTGTACATGTTATCTAATTATTCAAGACTTGTGCTAAATATGCCAACTGCTTCTGCAGGGAAAAAAAAAAAGGTTATGGTGCTGGGTGATTGACAATTTGGTTTGCAGATTTTTTAAAATCTGGGATGGCTCATTCGCATGTGTACCTCATTGCAATCTTAAAGAAGGTCAGGACAGAGCACTCTTGTTGCTTAGAAAGCAATGGAAGAAAGTAGTGACTTTTGGGAACATCAGATATCCATCTGAAAATCTACAATAGGAAGTTTTGTCAGTTTTTAGTGTCATGATATTTTCTTTTTCTTTTTTACCAATTGGTGTGGTCAGGGGCGGAGGGAGGGTATGGAGCCCTGGGGCACGAGCCCTGGGGTGCCATAAGGTGGGGGGCACCATTGGCATGGTGCCCCCGCCTGCAAATTTTTGCCCCCCCATGCCCTGAGCTGGGAGGCACGCTGGCATCTCCCCTCCCGGCCACTGCTCGAGTACTTAAAGTGCCCGAGCGGCAGCCTGGGAGGGGAGCTCCCGGGCTGGGGGTGCGCGATTCCTCCCAGCGAGCGGGGAATCAGAGGCGAGGGAAAGCTGCGTCTTCCCCCTGCCTCTGATTCCCCGCCCGCTGGGAGGAACCGCATGCGCCCCTTGCTAGCTTTTCCCAGCTGCCACCAGCCTTAAAGTGCCAGCGGCAGCCGGGAAAAGCTGGCAGCCAGGGCAGGGAAGCTGCCGCCGCACCCCCCAAGCCAGGAGGCGCGCCGGCGTCTCCCCTCCTGGCCGCCGCGGAGCACTTTAAAGTGCCCGACATGCAAAACAAGGAGGCGGGGCTTGGCTTCTGCCTGCCATGTTAGCTGACATGGTGGACAGAAGCCACACCCCGCGACATCATGACGTCACGACGTTGCGTGCCCTGGGCGCGATTTCGCCCCGGTACGTGTCTGGGTGTGGTTATTGCATCGGTTTCCATGTTTTTTCTTGTTCTTGATTGTCTTTTTCTAAGTTTCTTTTTTATTTGCATTATGTATGCAAGTTTGTGCCAACTTGTTAAAGCTAAAAATAATCAAAAATTAACAGTGGGGTAGGTGAGGGGGCCCATGCTGGGACTGGGATCAGCAGTGGTTTTCACTGCTGGATCTGATCCCCTGCATCAGGCTGTGCAGCCAGACATGGGCTTCCTTGATTCTGGGCTCATTCAAACGCAGGCGCAGAGCTGAAGATACCCATTGGTGCCACAGCAGCATTACTCAGGGTAAGGGAGGAAATGCTTCCTCACCTTAAGGAGATCCTGGTGGTGGTCTTGGCAGCCTTGGCAGCCATTTTGGCACTGCTGCATTTCCGGGAGCACCAACCTTACATAAGAACATAAGAACATACGAAGAGCCCTGCTGGATCAGGCCAAGGGCCCATCTAGTCCAGCTTCCTGTATCTCACAGCGGCCCACCAGATGCCTCAGGGAGCACACGAGACAACAAGATGCTTGGATCCTGTTGCCACTCCCTTGCACCCGGTACTCTGAAGTAGCCCACCACCAATGTAAGGAGGTTGCTGAATCCATCATTGCCTATAGCCCGCGATGGACCTTTCCTCCAGAAATCCGTCCAATCCCCTCTTAAAGGCATCCAGACCAGATACCATAACCACCTCCTGTGGCAAAGAGTTCCACAGATTAACTACCCGCTGGGTAAAAAAGTACCCAGCGATCAGGTTGCCTGTTTCTTTTGTAATTCATGTTATTCTCTTAATACATTTATGAATAAAAGGCAGTAGAAGATGTTTTCATACACAGCATAGCAATTTGCAACCCTTCTTTTTTTATATAACCATAGAACACATGCAGCAAAAAGGTAAAATGATGTGCCAAGTAATTTTTTTTTCCTTTTCGGGAGTCGACAAAAAGGTAATATACCGTATATTTCTTTCAGAATGCACGTTAATGCCTTTTTATGCATTGACACCACTCTTATGCACTAACTCCTCAGATGTGTTTACATGCACTATAAAAAGTGCATATCTAGAGCTGTATTGATATAAATTATGCTTTAATCAAAGTGCTAAGAGCTTGCATACTCAGGAAGAGAGCACACATTTGCATATAAATCCTATGTCTATTTATAACATCAATGATCACTTGTTAGGGTGGCTATTCTTCAAGTCGCTTGGAATCAAATGAATAGCTGTCAGTTAGCAGTAGCGGGAAGATGGGCTCCTCCCCCTCCTGACAACATTTGCCAGTTCGCTGTTTGGATATGAGGTGATTTCCCCTGCACAATTCAAACATTCAGAGTGAGGTCATGTTGTACTCTTTGTATGACTGTGGGCGCAATCCTAACCTGGAGTTAGGCTGGCACAGTTAAGCCAGCAAAGCTTGGCTGGCACAAGGAACACCACAGAGTATGTCTGGACCACTCTTGGAGTCAGAGGCCAGCACACAGATGTGCACCATCCTCCCTGACTCCGAGAGTGGTCCAAACGTGTTTTATGGTGGCCCTGGTGCCAGCACTGCCAGCCTAACTCCAGGTTAGGATTGCCCCTGTATCAGTGGTGTCATCTACTCACCAGTAGATGGTACGCTGGGTGGGACGTAGCGTGATTGACAGCCCGTCCACTCACTTCTGCTTTCTTCGCGCTCCCCGCGCGGCTTTCCCTTGCCTTGGAGGGGGCGCCTGCTCGCCCAGGCACCTGGCGCCCCCCCATCCATCCCCCCTGGCGAGCAGGCGCTCCCTCCGAGGCGAGGGAAAGCCATGCAGTGCGCGGGAAGAAAGCGGAAGTGAGTGGACGGGCTGTCGATCACGCTACATCCCGCCCAGCGTACCGTCTACTGGTGAGTAGATGACACCACTGCCCTGTATCATCTCAGTTTATATTTGAGGGTTCTCTTGTCTGGCAGGATTCCCATGTCAAAATCTCCCTGTCTGCACACACACAGTTAATAAGTCAGGCAGGGCTGGTCATAGGGCAATGTGACCAATCTGGCCAAATTGGGCCCCACACCTGGAGGGGCCCCCCACTGGGAGGGCAAGCAGAGCAGCTGCAATCGCAGACAGCACTTTGCTCTGTGGTTGGTCTAGAATGAATCCATTCTGATTCGTTTTGAGGAGACTGCGGCAAGCTGACCACTGCTGCAGGATGACCCTCCCTCCCTCCCTTCCGCCCCGGATCTGATTGTCTTGAAAGCCCCCTCCAAAGTGGGTAGTGAAGCCACTGCTGGGTGCGGTGGCGTCTCTACAGGGAGGGCAGAGCTCTAAGTTTTGCAAGGAGCCTTACCCTGTCATGTAAATCCCTCCTCTCCCTTGCTGCTGTAGCCAGTAAGCAATGCCAGGATGTTGCTGTTCCCTGTGAGGACTGGCTAAAACGGTGCAGGAGAGGAGTGATTTCCACTGCAAGGTAAGGCTTCTTGCAAAACTTAGAGCTTTGCCCTCCCTGTAGAAACGCCACTGTCTGCAGGCCTCACCAATGCTGAAAATAGCTCCGTTGTGAAATTGGAGCTCACTTCCTGTTTGCGTCAAAACAGGAAGTTAGCTCCCACTTTACAAAGGAGCTATTTTCAGCCTAGGGGAGGTCTGCGGAGATGGCAGCAGGCCTCCCCAGCCCTTCTGGACCCTCCCCCCGGACCCCCAAGGTGGGGCACATTCCCCTCAATGCCTGTGGCACCACGATTTCTGTGGCACTGCTGGGCAATGCTTCCCCCACTCTCCTTAAGGGGAGATGCCCCCTCTTTTGTGTTCTATGGTTGGTCGTGACCCATCATTTGAAGAACACTGCTTTATAGGGTTAGTTTTTGCACACTGGCTTAGATAAAGATGATTGAAGTGCACTTCTGCAGCCATCTCATTTTACAAGGGAGTGCTTATCTGAAGACATGGTAAAGATGACTATGAGTAATTTCGACTGCAAGGTAAGGCTTCTTGCAAAACTTAGAGCTCTGCCCTCCCTGTAGAGACACCATTGGCTGGGTGCCTTGTGGCTGTCTCTCAGCCTGGTGAATAGAGGGGGGGCCCTGTGGGGGTGGAGCCCCCACAACAATGTTTTGCATTGGGCCCTGCAGTTTCTAAGGCTCTGATGTCAGGAAGAAGCCCAGGAAGGGAGCCCGTTCAAAAACAAACAAAAGCTTTCTATCCCTTTGTTTACCCAATCCCCATGCTATAGTTCAAAGGCTCAATCCCTGGCCCGGGGGGCCAGATGTGGCCCTCGGAGAGATTCTATCTGGTCAGCAGCATGCCTCTGGTCCCAGTGGTGTCATCTAAATGATTTAAGAACAGGTACTCACTTTTGATTGGCACGTGTCGGGACCCGCCCACCGGAAGTGACGTCATAAGCCAGAAGTGATGTTGTGGCAGGAAGTGACATGAAAAAAGCTCTTTTTGAGGCCTCAGATGGTTTTAAACTGACCCAACAGTTGCAACCATATTCCACAGCACCCCCAGAACATGTTAAGGAGGCCTGGCATCATGTTAAAACCCCAGAGCAACTCATTTTTCAGTGGCAAGGAAAGGAAAGGCTCCGCTTGCTGCCTGCCTGCCTGCCTGGCTCTGAGAACATGCAGGCAACTCAAACATGCAGGAAATTCAAACGTTGCAGAGGGCGGAGTCGACGAGTGGGCGGGCGAATGGGCGGGGCCAGCTGTAATCCTAGAAACCGGTACTCGCATACCCCCGCGTACCCCCTGCATGACATCACTGTCTGGTCCCCTATGAGCCTCTGGCCTTCCTGACCATGCTGGCATGGGCTGCACCCTCTAAGCTGTGCTCTGGTTGTGTGTGCACAACCTCCATGGTCCTCAGAATGCCTTCAGAAGATTCTGGCTGCTTCATAAGAACATAAGAACATTAGAAGAGCCACACTGAATCAGGCCAAAAGCCCATCTAGTCCAGCTTCCTGTATCTCACAGTGGCCCACCAGGGGCCTCAGGGAGCCCAATAGACAACAAGATGCCTGCATCCTGTTGCCACTCCCTTGCACCTGGCATTCTGAAGTAGCCTACTGCTAATGTAAGGAGGTTGCCCAACCCATCATGGCCTATAGCCCACGGTGGACTTTTCCTCCAGAAATCCATCCAGTCTCCTTTTAAAGTCTAGGCCAAATGCCATCACCACCTCCTGAGGCAAGAAGTTCCATAGCTCAATTACCCGCTGGGTAAAAGGTATTTCCTTTTTTTAACTCTCCCAGCACTCAATTTCAGTTTGATCTGCTGGTTCTGAGATATTTACTCCAGCACATTTAGGCTAGCTGCTTGTGAGGTGGGGGAAAGGGAATCCACTAAAGTGCGTGCTCGATTTCTGTGCTGTGTGTTGGCTCTGAGAGGAATCCAGGAACTTTGAGCTTCTTCATTCATTCATCTACGTTCTGTCTCTAATGCATTTATTCAAATTTTATATTTAAATTTATTTATTTTTCCAGCCCGCGACACTGTGCCGGATAATGGATATGGCACTCCAGCTAAAACGTTTGGGGACCTCTGGTCTAGTTTGAACTTTCTAGAATTTTACACAATAGATCCCCATTTTATGAAGGTAATCTGTTCTGGGGACACCATTGTATTGTGAAAATATTGTAAGTTGAACCAAATAATGCATTTTTAAAAAATGAATATCTGAATAAAATGACATATCTCAGTGCTCTTCGAATGGTGAGTCATGACCCACCATAGAGAGCAAAACAAGGGCCATTTCCCCTTAAGGGGAGTGGCCCAAGAAAGCAATGTCTGGCAGCGCTGCGGCAATTGCGGCATTGCAGGCATTTAAGGACATTTGCCTGGGGACGTGGTGGCGCTGCTGGTTAAGCCGCTGCTGCTGGGCTTTCTGACCAGAAGATTGGGAGTTCAAGACTGCACGACGGAGTGAGCTCCCGTTGCTTGTCCCAGCTCCTGCCAACCTAGCAGTTCGAAAGCACCTAAATGCAAGTAGATAAATAGGGATAAGTGACATAATTGTTTCGAATTATGGTGTTGGAGAAGACTCTTGCGAGTCCCCTGGACTGCAAGGAGATCCAATCGGTCAATCCTCCAGGAAGTCAAGCCTGATTGCTCCCTGGAAGGACAAATCCTGAAGTAAAGCTGAAGCTCAAGTCCTTTGGCCACCTCATGAGAAGAGAGGACTCTTTAGAAAAGACCCTCATGCTGGGAAAGATGGAAGGCAAAAGGAGAAGGGGGCGGCAGAGGATGAGATGGTTAGGGAGTGTCACCGAAGCAATGAAAATGAAATTGGGTGAACTCCGGAAGCTAGTGGAGGACAGGGAGGCCTGGCGTGCTGTGGTCCATGGGGTCGCGAAGAGTCGGACACGACTTAGCGACTGAACAACAACAACAAATAGGGACCACTTCAGTGGGAAGGTAATGGCATTCTGTGCGCTATGGTGTATAGTCACCGTATAGCCACATGACCACGGAATCTTGTCCTCGGACAAAACGCCGGCTCTACAGGCTTTGAAACGGAGATGAGCACTGCCCCCTACAGTCGGTCACGACTAGACCATTCGGTCGTGGGGAAACCTTTACCTTCTTGCCCTTACCTGGGGAGGTCGAGGGGGATCCCAAAGCATTGGGGAGGCCTGTTGCAACCTCCGCGGACCTCCCTGATGTTTAGAATGGCTCCATAGTATAGTCGGAGCTCACTTCCTGCTTTCATGTGAAAATTTCCTACCTGGAAAAAGCCTGCTGGTAAGCACTTACCAGGTCTTCAAAGTCCGAGTAGGACTTTGAAGACGGCTGACATATCTGAATGCACATCAGAATGTAGATGTACATCACCTCCATTCTGCACAAACTTCCTTATATTATGAAAAGTGATTCTTTGGGTGGCATTTTCCTGGCTGGACTAAGGTGAGTGAGTATTGCAATAGAGCAGTGGTTTTCAAACTTTTTAGCACTGGGACCCACTTTTTAGAACGATGATCTGGCTGGGGCCCACCGGAAGTGATATCATGGCCGGAAGTTCTGTCATTGTGACGACAGAGCCAACTGCTTTCCTGAGAATGCAGCAATGAATTGGGTTATTTCTCAACCATTTTCCAATAGCAAAGTGAATCAGAAAGGAAAAAGCCTATTGACAACCTTGACACAAACAAAACAACCACACAGCCCTCCTCCTTTCCAGCATCCCATCTTCCCATATTTTCATATGGCTGCTCTAGATGCTTCATGACTCACCTGAAACTCACAGGACTCATGCACTGGTGGGTCCTGACCCACAGGTTGGGAACTGCTGTGATAGTTTATGGCCATGGAAATATTTTTATTAAATATTTAATTTATGTGTAGATCTGTGTTGCATAGATTTACTTGGTAATTTAAACACTGTAGTTATTAGAAATTCGGACCCTTTTCTATCTAATCCTGTGCACAGATACTTGGAAATCACTGAGTTCAGTGAGACTTGCTTGCAAAAAAGAATGCACAGCATTGTAGCTTTGCAGTCCAACTCTGCTTCTTTGTTTAATGAGATGCAACTCGCATTGTAGTCAATACAGCTCACTTCCAGGTGAGCATGGAGTTTTGGTCTCATCATCCCTCACAGCAAGTTATTCACTCATAAAAAGTACTGCAAATGTTTGGTGTTATTAGCAAGTTGCTATCTGCTGTAAGCATAACTGTCTTGAATTTTTCATTTCTTGCTCTGGGGAACTGAAGGTTATCAGCATCTGTCTAGACTGTTATGTCTTTAATTCGGGGTTTATATTTTTGCTTTATATTGTTTCAGTTTTCAGCAACATGCGAGAATCTAATATCAAATAAATGACTGTATAATGGATGGTCCTTTGGCTGTGATAGCGCACAATGTCTCCCATTATTAGAAGTCTCAGACAATCTATGTTCAAGGATTATTAAGTAGCTTGTGCTGAATTTCTTAGTTCATTTCATACCATATGCAGTCGTAAATTAGTTGATGGTAATCTGTTAATAAAAACTTAATATTCTACATTATCCTCCATAGAGATATTCACATTTTCAAAAATAAGACTATTCTAAGGGTCTTTAAGATGCTGATGAGATGTCATGCAGATTAAAATCTTCGCTTTTATAGTAGCCCCCCAAAAGGCTTTCCTCCTTTTCTCTATGAGGTGATGGGGCATTGAATATGAAAAATGTAGTAGTAAAATCATCTAAGTTCCACAGTTCTAATATTCTTTATTAATAATCTGTCTACACTCGGCATAACAAATGGTTTAAAAATATAAAGGATCATATTGTTAAGGGGCTTGCTTATGGATATTTTTTTTTAAGTTCCATTCTATTCATAGGAAAGTTATGGAGCAGTGCTCTCTCATAATCTTGCCACCTTCATTGTAAGATATGTAAGCTATATCTTACAGCTGGTGTAGGTCCAAGGAGAGAAAAGGCATGGGTGGATTTGAAAAGAGGAAAGAAAAGAGGCAGCTGTTGCAACTCTCTGCTCAGTGGCCTGTTCCTCTGTCATGAAGAGGACAATCCTAACCTGGAAATAGGCCAAAGCGGCAAAACCGCTTACTGCACTCTCGGCTGCGCACGATGCTAACGGGCTGAGGCCTCCTCTCCGACCTCCGCACTCACACCGGGACACAAACACGGGGAAAAACGGAGACTGACACCACCAGGGACGAAAGACAGTCACGGAGAGGACAGGGTAAGGAACACAACAGGAATAAACGAAGGGAAAAACTTTCAAGCTTGATCCAGCACGCTGAGCTACGGAGCTCAGAAACTGTGACCTTATCTCCGAGGAGACAGGGCCGGACTGGGGACTGGGAAGCCCTCTCACCACGGAGGTTACAGATCCAGCGATCCGACCCTGTCTTTGATGAGAGGGGCATTCCCCATTGGTCAGAATGCCCCCCCTTGCCTCACTCCAGAGAATAAGCTAAACCAGCAAAGTTTGGCCACCATAAAGTGTGTTTGGATCACTCTCGGAGTCAGGGAGGATGGCACCCATCTGTATGATGGCCTCTCTGACTCCGAGAGTGGTCCAAACATACTTTACGGTGGCCCTTGTGCTGGCCAAACTTTGCTGGCTTAGTTTATGCTGGCCTAACTCATTTTAGGATCATGCCCTAAGTCCTGTGCACTGAATACTATCTAGGATTGGACCATAAGGTTGTTATGAAAGTTCAGTACATATATGAGACTGAAAGTGATACATGATACATGAAGTGATAACATGAGTGTACATGAAGTGATGTTTACCAGGAGATATAAGGCTGTCTGAGGAAGACATTTCAGAGGACTGGAAGGTAGCCATTGTAAACATAGTTTCCTCCATATGAGCATGGAAAACATGGAATAGTGAACTACAATGCTGGGAAACTGGTATACAGAATCAGTGGCATCACTAGGGTTTGTATCACCTGGAGCGGGACATCAGTTTGTCACCCCATGATGGACCTTCTTCTGTACCAGACCATACAGAATATATTATATCATATGTACAACCTAAATGCAGTGGTTTGTTTTTTATTTAAATATATGACAATAAAGGTCGCACAACAAATCAGTAACTAATAAAAAATTAGTGGCCAACTTGATAACACTCACATAACTGAGGGCACGATTCTAACCTGGAGTTAGGCTGGCACAGTTAGGCTAACAAAGTTTGGCCGGCACAAAAGACACCGCACAGTACGTTTGGACCAATCTCGGAGTCAGTGAGGCCAGCATAAGGCTGTGCCACTGCCATCCTCCCTGACTCCAAGAGTGGTCCAAACATGCTTTACGGTGGCCATTGTGCTGGCCAAACTTTGCTGGCCTACCTATGCCGGACTAACTTCAGGTTAGGATTGCGCTTTGAATCAGAATTCTAGTATTAGCTCTGATACATGGAAATTAGAGCTGAATCATACTAATATCTTATTGGTTCCCTGCTGTGTCATAACAACACTTCATTGGCTCTAATAACAATCAGACTTAATTGGTCAGTTTTGAGTTAAGGAAATCTGCTTTTTGCTATATAAAGCAGTTATGTTTTCTTTTTCTGGGGTGTTCTTTTTGCTATAATTTTTGATAGAATACATATGCTGTATTTCAACACAGTTTTTAAAAATTGCATTCTGCTAAAAATTCTGCATCAAATGATATATAACATGATGGTGCTATTCCTAATAGTACTCTACAGGCTTTGAAATGGAGATGAGCACCGCCCCCTACAGCCGGTCATGACTAGACCATTCGGTCGTGGGGAAACCTTTACCTTTACTATTCCTAAAGACCATGATTTTACAATTTTAGGTAGTAGACACCACTGGGCAGAATGTCAGCAGCTGTGAGAGATCCACCTATCTTCCTACATGTTAATTCCAGAAATCAAAGCCTGGGTGAGTTGATGCAGAAATCCCTTTTATTTCCTACATTCCCACCAACTTTACATCAAACAGCTGTGGGACTTTCAAGACAGCTTTCCCAGGTGAACTCAGCAGATGAACAAGCTCATGATTCCTTAGGGAAGGTAACTTCTATTCTCAGTTGGCTGTCTTCTTAAAGGAACGTGACCGAAGTCATTGTAAGTGATACGAACATTTTGCGAATGGAATTTTTACTTGTGATAACTGTTTCATACACATACAAGTTATCCCTTAAATGTGTAATGATGGGAAGAAATACATATTTCAGAGTGAACTGACTGCTCTAAGAACAGAACAAAAAAGGGTGGATTTGTGGTGAAGAAGGAAAGATGATGTTTCAGCAGGGGAGAAATTCAAATAGTGATTGTATCGTCTTCTGTGGAAAGTCCTAAATGGTTGGAGCAAATTAGTGCAAGCAATCTGTCACTCTTAAGGTGGCAGCCACAGTGTCCTGAAGGAGATCAAGGTAGTGGATTCCAGACTGCCTGCCTCTTTGCCTTCTGGCACGATCAGATGTTTCATCATTCCTGGAAGTGCTGTTTTTGAGTGTCTAGCTCCTAGCAATGACATCACACCATCGAAAGACAGAGATTAATCCATATTGCTCTATCACACTCTACCTCTGGGGATAATATCCTAGCACAAAAGCTACTCTAGTGCCTTAAATACCTATCAGACAGGTTGGCTACTTGAGATATACGAACGGGCATATGGTTTTTCTAGCCAGGCTCATCTCTAAAATCAATACAGATAAAAGACATTTACTGCATTGTGCTATTACATTTCCAGACCTCTGATATTAACATTTTGACAGTAATAATGCTGGGAACTCTTTAGACCTTAACTGAATTTAAGAGGGAATGTCTCTAGAATTCAGTCTTAAGTGTATCCAATGCTGTATTTGTAACAGAAGACCTTCCTCTCTCATCCATGCAAATTGCCCAGTGACACAAATGGGGAAAAGGGAAATGGTTCATAATAAAACCAAAATAAACATATTTCATGGATCACTGCCTTGTCGTGGCGAAGGGGCTTGAGTAGCTCAATGAAGCTGTGAGCTATGCCATGTAGGGCTACCCAAGATGGACAGGTCACAGCAGAGAGTTCTGACTAAACGTGGTCCACTGGAGAAGGAAGTGGCAACCCACTCCAGTACTCTTGCCAAGAAAACCCCATGGATTACAGAACAAAAAGGCTAAACGATATGACACTGGAAGATGAGACCCTCAGGTCGGAAGGTGTCCATTATGCTACTGGGGAAGAGCAGAACACGAGTACTAGTAGCTCCAGAAAGAGTGAAGTAGCTGGGCCAAAACTGAAAGGAAGCTCAGCTGTGGATGTGTCTGGAAGTGAAAGGAAAGTGCGATGCTGCAAAGAACAATACTACATAGGAACCTGGAACGTCAGATCTATGAATCAAGGCAAGCTAGATGTGGTCAAACGTGAGATGTCAAGGCTGAACATCGACATCCTGGGAGTTAGTGAACTAAAGTGGACAGGAATGGGAGAATTTAATTCAGATGACCATTATATTTGCTACTGTGGGCAGGAATCCCTTAGAAGAAATGGAGTAGCCTTCATCGTGAACAAGAGAGTGAGAACAGCAGTACTGGGGTATAACCTCAAAAATGACAGAATGATTTCCATTCGGATCCAAGGCAAACCTTTCAACATCACAGTAATCCAAGTCTACGCCCCAACCACTGGTGCTGATGAGGAAGAAGTTGACCGCTTCTATGAAGACCTAGAACAGCTTCTAGAATTAACACCCAAAAAAGATGTCCTTCTCATCATAGGGGATTGGAATGCTAAAGTAGGCAGTCAAGAGGTAAGAGGAATAACAGGCAAGTTTGGTCTTGGAGTACAAAATGAAGCAGGGCAAAGACTGATAGAGTTCTGTCAGGAGAACACATTAGTCATAGCAAACACCCTTTTCCAGCAACACAAACGGCGACTGTACACATGGACTTCACCAGATGGTCTACATCGAAATCAGATTGATTACATTCTTTGCAGCCAAAGATGGAAAAGTTCCATACAGGCAGTCAAAACAAGACCTGGAGCTGACTGTGGTTCAGATCATCAGCTTCTTCTTGCCAAATTCAGGCTTAAACTGAAAAAAGTAGGGAAAACCGCTAGGCCCTCCACGTATGACCTAAATCAGATCCCCTACGAATATACAGTGGAGGTGACAAATAGATTTAGGGGCTTAGATTTGGTAGACAGAGTGCCTGAAGAACTTTGGACGGAGGTCTGTAACATTGTACAGGAGGCAGCAACTAAAACCATCCCAAAGAGGAAGAAATGCAAGAAGGCAAAGTGGCTGTCTGACGAGGCTTTACAAATAGCTGAGGAAAGGAGAGAAGCCAAAAGCAAGGGAGAAAGGAAAAGATATACCCAACTGAATGCAGATTTCCAGAGAACAGCAAGGAGAGATAGGAAGGCCTTTCTAAATGAGCAATGCAAAGAAATAGAGGAAAACAACAGAATGGGGAGGACTAGAGATCTTTTCAAGAAAATTGGAGATGTCAAAGGACAATTTCATGCTAAGGTAGGCACAATAAAGGACAAAAATGGCAAGGACCTAACAGAAGCAGATGAGATTCAGAAGAGGTGGCAAGAATACACAGAGGAACTCTATAAGGCCAATCTAAATGTTCCTGATAACCACAGTGGTACAGTCACTGAGCTCGAACCTGACATCCTGGAGAGTGAAGTCAAGTGGGCTTTAGAAAGCCTCACTAACAACAAAGCTAGTGGAGGTGACAGCATTCCAGCGGAATTACTCAAAATCTTAAAAGATGATGCTGTCCAAGTGCTGCTCTCCATATGCCAGCAAATTTGGAAAACCCAACAGTGGCCACAAGACTGGAAAAGATCAGTTTACATTCCAATCCCAAAGAAGGGCAATGCCAAAGATTGCTCGAATTACCGCACCATTGCACTCATTTCACATGCTAGCAAGGTCATGCTCAAAATCCTACAAGCTCGGCTTCAGCAGTATGTGAATCGAGAACTACCAGATGTACAAGCTGGTTTCCGAAGAGGCAGAGGAACTAGAGATCAAATTGCCAACCTTCGCTGGATCATGGAGAAAGCAAGAGAGTTCCAGAAAAACATCTACCTCTGCTTCATTGACTATGCTAAAGCCTTTGATTGTGTGTATCACAACAAACTGTGGCAAGTTCTTGAAGAGATGGGAGTTCCAGACCACCTGATCTGCCTTCTGAGAAACCTTTATGCGGGTCAGGAAGCAACAGTTAGAACTGGACATGGAACAACCGACTGGTTTAAAATTGGGAAAGGAGTACGACAAGGCTGTATATTGTCACCCTGCTTATTTAACTTATACACAGAGTACATCATGAGGAAGGCAGGGCTGGATGACTCACAAGCTGGAATCAAGATTGCTGGGAGAAACATCAACAACCTCAGATATGCAGACGATACCACTCTACTGGCAGAAAGTGAGGAAGACCTAAAGAACCTTTTGATGAGGGTGAAAAAGGAAAGTGCCAAAATTGGTTTGAAGCTCAACATTAAAAAGACTAAGATCATGGCAACCACTCCCATCACTTCCTGGCAAACAGAAGGGGAAGAAATGGAAGCAGTGACAGACTTTATTTTCCTGGGCTCCAAGATCACCGCAGATGGTGACTGCAGCCATGAAATTAAAAGACGTTTACTTCTTGGGAAGAAAGCTATGGTGAACCTAGATAGCTTAATCAAAAGCCGAGACATCACCCTGCCAACAAAGGTTCGCATAGTCAAAGCGATGGTTTTCCCAGTAGCCATGTATGGCTGTGAGAGCTGGACCATAAGAAAGGCAGAGCGTCGAAGAATCGATGCTTTTGAATTATGGTGTTGGAGAAGACTCTTGAGAGTCCCCTGGACTGCAAAGAGATCCAATCGGTCAATTCTCCAGGAGGTCAAGCCTGATTGCTCCCTGGAAGGACAAATGCTGAAGCTGAAGCTCCAATACTTTGGCCACCTGATGAGAAGAGAGGACTCTTTAGAAAAGACCCTCATGCTGGGAAAGATTGAAGGCAAAAGGAGAAGGAGGCGACAGAGGATGAGATGGTTAGATAGTGTCACCGAAGCAATGAATATGAAATTGGGCGAACTCAGGAAGCTAGTGGAGGACAGGGAGGCCTGGCGTGCTGTGGTCCATGGGGTCACGAAGAGTCGGACACGACTTAGCGACTGAACAACAACAACAACAAACATATTTACTGGTGGTGCTGTACATATACAGGAAAAACTGAAGATGTGTTTTTGAGTATATAATTCACATAAGGCTAAACATGCTCCCTGCTCCTGGTAGCCTCAGTTCTTATATTACTGATTGCAACTGTTAATCCCTTAAAAATCAAGGGGAGTCACTGCCAAAGATGGCTACACCTATTTGCACAGACCCACATTTTCATCAGATGTTCTACCCAGGCTCCATTAGTTTTACTAAAATGCAGCAAAGAGCTAGAATTTTGAGAGTACAACCCTAACCTGGAGTTAGGCTGGCACAGTTAGGCCAGCAAAGTTTGTCCAGCACAAGGGACACTCTCGGAGTCAGAAAGGCCAACACACAAACACGCTTTATGGTGTCCCTTGTGCCGACCAAACTTTGTTGGCCTAACTCCAGGTTAGGACTGCGCCCTGAGAAATGTAGAGAGAAATAAGCTGGAAATCAGACACTAGCTTCTTGATTTCTGCAGGTAGCTGCTCCTTAGGCATATGTTCACACTTGATTTGTGTGATATTGTGGTCAGGATTACATGAGTTAATCTATGAGGTATAGATAGTTTTGAAATCCTGGGGCAGAATTATTGGACCGGATTGTCTTTGTATCTCTTTGTTCTATGATTGTAGGAGGCCCAAAGACCTTCTGAGTGTCAAGACCCCCGAAGCAGTCTCAGAAGTCTCATCCTGAACAGCATGGTGCTGAAGCTAAAGCACCTCAAGAACACAGCAGCAATGACATTTTGCTCTTGGAAGAAAAAAAAATCCTTGAAGCTGAGCTGTGGATTAATGAAAATTCTAGCTCTCTGGGTAATCATACCAACCATATCACCGTGATTATGCTGGCAATATATTCACTGCTTTGCATATGACATAAATTAAAAGCTCTTTGTTCAACGGCATTGAATTTGTTTGAGTTAAAAAGGGCATATGCTATGTTCCTTCAATAACACTCCTTTGTCATCCTAATGCACAAGCTGTACTTCTGGAGATTAAGCGAAGCTTTTACAATCTGTGTGACCGAAGAAGAAAGCAATAGAAGAAAGGACTGTGCAGTCCATTATGTTTTTGTTTGTTTGTTTATTCTCTCTTTTTTTTAACAGTATAAGCGAATCAAAAAGTTACAATAGGCTCAAGAAGATGATCTCAACCGACATCTGGAAGTAATTTTATAATTGCCCAATAACTCAGAAATAATAGTGGATGTCTTTTTCTCTCTCAAGGCATTCAGACCACTAACTGGCCTCTGTTCTGACCTAGCCCAGCCCATTTTGGGACTCTCTTGGGGGTAAAATAAGTTACCTTCTAGAACTAAACGAAGCGTTCTCTGCTGTAATGAGATTTTGTCGCAAATGCAAACAGCTGGGAGAGAAGGACTCAAGCGGTCACGTCAACTACCAGAGCATGTTTCTACCATAGCATGTGTCTTGAATGATTAAGGAGACAATCCAGAAGGATTGTTAGCAATCGCGGACCTACTATTGCATAGGGGGGGGGAAGGGCCCCCATGCACAGAATTCCTGGGGTGGTTTGGAGGGCTGTGAAGATTCCTGGGCAGAGCATGGGCTGAGTACACCACTGGCTGTTAGGCCAGTGCATGTCACTTGCGCCGGCCTAGAAGTGTCACAAATGTGCCCTGTACCACTCCAGAGCAGGTCTGTACCACTCCAGAGCAGGTTAGGCTGGCATGAGGAGGTGTGCTCAGTGGCAGATCTAGGGGGTGGCAAGAGCCCTGGGCGCCATCTTGGGACCGTCTAGGGGGGCGCCAGTGGCCCCTGCAACATTTTGCGGGTAGACCTGTGCTCCGGAGCCCAGGTCTACCCATTGGGACCAGCCGCGAGTAGACCTGGGCTCCCTTAAAGGAAGCCCCGGTCTACCCGCGACCGTTTCTAATGGGTAGACCAGGGCTCCCTCGAGGGGAGCCCAGGTCTACCCGCAGCCGTTTCTAATGGGTAGACCAGGGCTCCCTCGAGGGGAGCCCAGGTCTACTTGCGGCTGGTCCCAATGGGTAGACGGGGCTGCTTCTGGTGGGTAGACCTGGGCTCCCAAGGGGGCGCACTTCTATTGGGTGCCCCGGGCGCCATTTTGACTAGGTCCACCCCTGGGTGTGCTGGCCTGTCTGTGACAGGAACCAGCAGCAGGTAAGGCTGGCTGAGTTTGGACAGCACGGGAGAGGGGTGTTGGGAAGGGGAGGGGGAAGGCAGGAGGGAGGTAGATCACGGCGGAGGGAGGTGGAGAGAGGGCAGGCCCATGGGTGGGCATAAGTAAGCATGCTCAGAATTGCGTGAATCTCTTTTGACCCGCAGCACTCTTATTATGCCACTGTACAAATTGACGGTAAGGCCACATCTGGAGTACTGTGTACAGTTGTGGTCGCCACACCTTAAAAAAGATATAGGGGAACTAGAGAAGGTGCAGAAGAGAGCAACCAAAATGATTACAGGGCTGAGGCACCTCCCATATGAGGAAAGGCTACAGTGTTTGGGGCTCTTCAGCCTAAAAAAAAAAAGCACCTGAGGGGGGACTTGATTGAGACATACAAAATTATGCATGGGATGGATAAAGTAGATAGAGGGAGGTTATTTTCCCTCTCACACAATACTAGAACCAGGGGACATCCACTAAAATTAAATGTTGGGAGAGTGAGAACAGATAAAAGGAAATACTTTTTTACCCAGCGGGTAATTAATCTGTGGAACTCCTTGCCACAGGAGGTGGTGATGGATCTGGCCTAGATGCTTTTAAAAGGGGACTGGACAGATTTCTGGAGGAAAAGTCCATCGCAGGCCATGATGGTTTGTGCAACCTCCTTAGTTTACTGTGGAGTTACACTACCTCGGAGGGCCGAATGCAGGGGAATGCCAAAAAGATGCACGTGTCTTGTGTATTCCCTGAAGTATCTGTTGGGCTGCTGAGAGATGCAGGAAGCTGGACTAGATGGGCCTTTGGCCTGATCCAGTGGGGCTCTTCTTATATCCTTATGTTCACAATGCCTGTTTACTGTTCTATGTGTACCTACTCAAAAGTAAGCACCATTGAGTTCAATGGAACTTACTCCAAGGTAAGTGCATAGGATTACAGCCCCTGCTAACTGGGCAAGAGGCACTTTTTCAAGTGGTGTCCTCTTATATTTAGCAGGGGGAGAGCAATTGTCCCTCTTCACCCTAGCGCAGTGTCTTTCTCGTGGCTGTTGCTGGTGGTGTTCTCCATTCTTTTAGATTGTGAGCCCTTTTGGGACAGGGAGCCATTTAACTTTAATGTTATTATTTGCCTGTAAACCGCTTTGTGAACTTTGTGTTGAAAAGCGGTATATAAATACTAGTGATTGATTGATTGATTGATTGATAGTGGTTACATTGGCAAGGCATGTGGCCGAATGCAAGCCTGTTTTTTTTTTTT
>JAJKFI010000111.1:2928340-2941779 GCA_029204185.1 Lerista edwardsae | reverse complement strand
CACCTCACCTCACCTCATCTCACCTCACCCTCACCTCACCCTCACCCTCACCTCCACACATCACCTCACCCTCACCTTACCTCACCTCACTCTCACCTCACCTCACCTCACATCACCACACCCACACCTCAACTAACCCTCCCCTCCCCTCCCCCTCCCCTCCCCTCCCCTCCCCTCAACTCACCTCACCTCACCTCCAATCACCCTCACCTCACCTCACCTCACCCTCACCTCACCCTCACCTCACCCCACCCTGACCTCACCCTCACCACACCTCACCTCACCTCACCCCCACCTCAGCTCACCTAACCCTCAACTCACCTCACCCTCACCTTTGGCTCATAGGGTCTTTATTTGGCTCACAGTGTCCTTATTTGGTTCACAGGGTCATTATTTGGCTCAAAGTGTTTTTATTTGGCTCATAGGGTTCTTATTTGGCTCATAGCATCCTTTTTTGGATCATAGGGTTCTGGCTCGGCTCACAGGGTCCTTATTTGGCTCATAGGGTTCTTATTTGGCTCACAGGGTACGTTTTTGGCTCATAGGGTCCTTATTTGGCTCATAGGGTCCTTATTTGGCTCACAGGGTCCGTATTTGGCTCACATGGTCCTTATTTGTCTCACAGGGTCCTTTTTCTTTGCTCATATGGTCCCTATTTGGCTCACAGGGGTATTCTTTGGCTCACACGGTCCTTCCTTGGCTCTCAGGGTCCTTACTTGGCTCATGGGGTACTTCTTTGGCTCATAGGGTCCTTATTTGGCTCATAGGGTCCTGGCCCGGCTCACAGGTCCTTCTTTGGCTCAAAGTGTTTTTTTTGGCTCATAGGGTTCTTATTTGGCTCAAACCTTCCTTATTTGGCTCATAGGGTTCTGGCTCGCCTCACATGCTCCTCCTTTTTCTCACAGGGTCCTCATTTGGCTCTCAGGGTCCTTATTTGGCTCAAAGGGTTCTTATTCGGCTCATAGCGTCCTTATTTGGCTCATAGTGTTCTGGCTTGGCTCACAGGGTCCTTATTTGTCTCATAGGGTCCTTATTTGGCTCATAGGGTCCTTATTTGGCTCATTGGGTCCTGGCTTGGCTCACAGGGTCCTTATTTGGCTCACAGGGTCCTTATTTGTCTCACAGGTCCCTTATTTGGCTCAAAGGATACATCTTTGGATCGCAGGGTCCTTATTTGGCTCATAGGTACTTATTTGGCTCATAGGGTCCTGGCTCGGCGCACAGGGTCCTTATTTGGCTCACAGGGTCCTTATTTGGATCACAGGGATATTCTTTGGCTAATAGGGTCCTCCCTTGTCTCACAGGTCCTCATTTGGCTCACAGCGTTCTTCTTTGGCTCACAGGGTCCTTATTTGGCTCATAGGGTTCTTCCTTGGCTCACAGGGTCCTTATTTGTCTCACAGCATTCTTCTTTGGCTCACCGGGTCCTTATTTGGCTCATAGGGTCCTTATTTGGCTCACAGGGTCCTTATTTGTCTCACAGCATTCTTCTTTGGCTCACACGGTCCTTATATGGCTCAAATTGTTTTTGCTTGGCTCATAGGGTTCTTATTTGGCCCATAGCGTCCTCATTTGGCTCACAAGGTCCTTATTTGGCTCATAGGGTCCTTATTTGGCTCATAGGTTCCTGGCTCGGCTCATAGGGTCCTTATTTGGCTCAAAAGGTCCTTATTTGGCTCACAGTGTTCTTATATGGCTCAAAGCGTTCTTATTTGCCTCATAGGGTCCTTATTTGGCTCATTGGGTCCTGGCTTGGCTCACAGTGTCCTTTCGTGACTCATAGGGTCCTTACGTGGCTCATAGGCTTTGGGCAAGGCTCACAAGGTCCTTATTTGGCTCACAGTGTCCTTATTTGGTTCACAGGGTCATTATTTGGCTCACATGGTCCTTATTTGGCTCAAAGGGTCCTGGCTCGGCTCACAGGGTCCTTTTTTGGCTCAAGGTGTTTTTATTTGGCTCATAGGGTTCTAATTTGTCTCACAGGGTCCTTATTTGGCTCATAGGGTCCTTATTTGACTAATAGGGTCCAGACTCGGATCATAGGGTCCTTAGATGGCTCACAAGGTCCTTATTTGGCTCACAGGGTCCTTATTTGGCAGACAGTGTTTTTATTAGGTTCGTAGGGTTCTTATTTGGCTAATAGCGTCCTTAATTGGCTCATAGGGTTCTGGCTCGGTTCACAGGGTCCTTATTTGGCTCACAGGGTCACTATTTGTCTCATGGGGTTCTTGTTTGGCTCACAGGGTCCTTATTTGGCTCACTGTCTTCATTTGGTACATAGGGTCCTTATTTTACTCACAGGGTCCTTATTTGGCTTCTAGTGTACTTCTTTGGCTCATAGGATCCTTATTTGGCTCATAGTGTACTCCTTTTTCTCATACGGTCCTTATTTGGCTCACAGTGTCCTTATTTGGTTCACAGGGTCATTATTTGGCTCACATGGTCTTCATTTGGCTCACAGGGTCCTTATTTGGCTCATATGGTCCCTATTTGGCTCACAGGCGTATCCTTTCGCTCACATGGTCCTTCCTTGGCTCTCAGGTTCCTTATTTGGCTCATAGGGTTCTTATTTAGCTCAAAGGGTCCTTATTTGGCTGATAGGGTCCTTACTTGGCAAATAAGGGTTCCTATTTGGCTAACGGGGTTATCCTTTGGCTCACAGGGTCTTTTGCCTCATAGGTTCCTAATTTGGCTCATAGGGTCCTGATTTAGCTCACAGGGTCCTTTCTTGTCTCACAGGGTCCTGATTTGGCTCACAGTGTCCTTATTTAGCATACAGGGTCCTTATTTGGCTCATTGGGTACTGGCTTAGCTCACAGGGTCTTTTTTGGCTCATAGGATCCTTATTTGTCTCATAGGGTCTTTACGTGGCTCATAGGCTTCTGGCACGGCTCACAAGGTCCTTATTTGGCTCAGAGGGTTCTTATTTGGCTCACAGGGTTTTTATTTGGCTCATAGGGTCCTTACGTGGCACATAAGGGTTCCTATTCAGCTAACAGGGTTATTCTTTGGCTCATAGGGTCCTAATATGGTTCACAGGGTCCTTATTTGGCTCACAGGGTCCTTACTTGGCTCACAGGGTCCTTGTTTGGCTCATTGGGTCCTGGCTTGGCTCACAGGTTCCTTATTTGGCTCATAGGGTCCTTACATGGCTCATAGGGTTCTGGCACAGCTCACAAGGTTTTTAGTTGGCTCACAGGGTTCTTATTTGGCTCACAGGGTCCTTATTTGAATCAGAGGGTCCTTACTTGGCAAATAAGGGTTTCTACTTGGCTAACAGGGTAATTCTTTGGCTCACAGGGACCTTTTTTCCCTCATAGGGTCCTAATTTGGCTCATAGGGTCCTAATTTGGCTCACAGCGTCCTTATTTGGCTCACAGCGTCCTTATTTGGCTCACAGGGTCCTTATTTGGCTCACAGTGTCCTTATTCGGCTCACAGTGTCCTTACTTGATTCACAGGGTCATTATGTGGCTCATAGAGTCCTTATTTGGATCATAGGGTCCTTATTTTGCTCACAGGGTCCTTATTTGGCTCATAGGGTCCTTATTTGGCTCACAGGGTCCTCATTTGTTTCACAGGTCCTTATTTGTCTCATAGGGTTCTTATTTGGCTCAAAGCTTCCTTATTTGGCTCATAGGGTTCCTTCTTTGTCTCACAGGGTCCTTACCTGGCTCATAGGGTACTTCTTTGGCTCATAGGGTCCTTATTTAGCTATAGGGTACTTATCTTGCTCACAGGGTCCTTATTTGGCCCTCAGGGATATTCTTTGGCTAATAGGGTCCTTCCTTGTCTCACAGGTCCTTATTTGGCTCACAGGGTCCTTATTTGTCTCACAGCGTTCTTCTTTGGCTGACAGGGTCCTTATTTGGCTCATAGGGTTCTTCTTTGGCCCACAGGGTCCTTATTTGGCTCATAGGGTCCTTATTTGGCTCACAGCGTCCTTATTTGGCACATAGGGTTCTTCTTTGGCTCATAGTGTACTTTTTTGGCTCACAGGGTCCTTATTTGGCTCATAGGGTCCTTATTTGGCAAATAGGTACCTGGCTCGGCTCACAGGGTCATTTTTTGGCTCAATGTCTTCATTTGGTACATAGGGTCCTGATTTTGCTCACAGGGTCCTTATTTGGCTTCTAGTGTACTTCTTTGGCTCATAGGATCCTTATTTCGCTTACAGTGTCCTTATTTGGTTCACAGGGTCCTTATTTGGCTCACAGGGTCCTTATTTCGCTCACAGGGTCCTTATTTGGCTCATAGGGTTCTGGCACGGCTCACAAGGTTTTTATTTGGCTCAGAGGGTTATTATTTGGCTCACAGGGTCCTTTATTTGGCTCATAGGGTTCTCCTTTGGCTCACAGGGTCCTTGTTTGGCTCATAGGGTCCTTATTTGGCTCATAGGGTCCTGGCTCTGCTCACAGGGTCCTTTTTTGTCTCAATGTCTTCATTTGGTACATAGGGTCCTTATTTTGCTCACAGGGTCCTTATTTGGCTTCTAGTGTACTCCTTTGGCTCACAGGGTCCTTATTTGGCTCACAGTGTCCTTATTTGGTTCACAGGGTCATTATGTGGCTCACATGGTCTTTATTTGGCTCACAGTGTCCTTATTTGGTTCACAGGGTCATTATTTGGCTCACAGGGTCCTTATTTGGCTCACAGCGTCTTTTTTTGGCTCATATTGTACCTATTTGGCTCACAGGGGTATTGTTTGGCTCACATGGTCCTTCCTTGGCTCTCAGGGTCCTTATTTGGCTCATAGGGTCCTTATTTGGCTCACAGGGTCCTTATATGGCTCACATGTTCCTTACATGGCTCATAGGCTTCTGGCACAGCTCACAAGGTCCTTCTTTGGCTCACAGGGTTCTTCTTTGGCTCACAGGGTTCTTATTTAGCTCACAGGGTCCATATTTGGCTCATAGGGTCCTTAATTGGCAAATAAGGGTTCCTATTCGGCTCACAGGGTTTTTCTTTGGCTCACAGGGTCCTTTTTTGCCTCATAGGGTCCTAATTTGGCTCACAGGGTTTTTATTTGGCTCAAAGTGTTTTTATTTGGCTCATAGGGTTCTTATTTGGCTCATAGGGTCCATATTTGGCTCATACGGTTCTGGCTCGGCTCACAGGGTCCTTATTTGGCTCCTAGGATCCTTATTTGGCCCTCAGGGATATTCTTTGGCTAATAGGGACCTTCCTTGGCTCACAGGGCTCTTATTTGGCTCACAGGGTCCTTATTTGGCTCAGAGGGTCCAAATTTGGCTCATATGGTTCTTATTTGGCTCACAGGGTCCTTATTTGGCTCATAGTGTCCTTATTTGGCTCATAGGGTACTTTTTTGGCTCATAGTGAACCTCTTTGGCTCATAGGTTTCTTATTTGGCTCATAGGGTCCTTACATGGCAAATAAGGCTTCCTATTTGGCTAACAGGATTATTCTTTGGCTAATAGGGTCCTTCCTTGTCTCACAGGGTCCTTATTTGGCTCACAAGGTCCTTATTTCGCTCATAGGGTCCTTCTTTGGCTCACAGGGTCCTTATTTGGCTCATAGGGAACTTTTTTGGCTCACAGGGTCCTTATTTGGCTCAAAGTGTTTTTGTTTGTCTCATAGGGTTCTTATTTGTCTCATAGGGCCCTTATTTGGCTCATAGGGTGCTGGCTCGACTCACATGGTCCTTCTTTGGCTCATAGGGTTCTCATGTGGCTCATAGGTTCCTTATTTGGCTCACAGTGTCCTTATTTGGCTCACAGGGTCCTTATTTGGCTCATTGGGTCCTGGCTTGTCTCACAGGGTCCTTATTTGGCTCACAGGGTCCTTATTTGGCTCACAGGGTCCTTACATGGCTCATAGGGTTCTGGCACGGCTCACAAGGTTTTTATTTGGCTCAAAGGGTTCTTATCTGGCTCAAAAGGGCCCTTATTTGTCTCATAGTGTCCTTACTTGGCTCACATGGTCCTTATTTGGCTCATTGGGTACTGGCTTGGATCACAGGGTCCTTTTTTGGTTCATAGGGTCAGTATTTGGCTCATAGGGTCCTTACATGGCTCATAGGCTTTTGGCATGGCTCACAAGGTCCTTATTTGGCTCACAGGGTTCTTATTTGGCTCACAGGATCCTTATTTGGCTCATGGGGTTCTTCTTTGGCTCACAGGGTCCTTGTTTGGCTCATAGGGTCCTTATTTGGCAAATAAGGTTTCCTATTTGGCTAACAGAGTTATTCTTTGGTTCACAGAGTCCTTTTTTGCCTCATAGTGTCCTAATTTGGCTCACAGGATCCTTATTTGGCTCAAAGGGTTCTTATTTGGTTCACAGGGTACTTATTTGGCTCATTGGGTACTTATTTGGCTCATAGGGTCCTTATTTGGCTCAAAGGGTTCTTAATTGGCTCACAGGGTCCTTATTTGGCTCACAGGGTCCTAATTTGGCTCACAGGGTCCTTATTTGGCTCAAAGGGGCCTTATTTGTCTCATAGGGTCCTTATTTGGCTCACAGGGTCCTTATTTGGATCATTCGGTACTGGCTTGTCTCACAGGGTCTTTATTTGGCTCATATGGTCCTTATTTGGCTCATAGGGTCCTTATTTGACTAATAGGGCCCTGGCTCGGCTTATAGGGTCCTTACTTGGCTCACAAAGTCCTTATTTGGCTCACAGGGTCCTTATTTGGCAGAAAGTGTTTTTATTAGCTTCATAGGGTTCTTATTTGGCTCATAGCATCCTTATTTGGCTCATAGGGTTCTGGCTCGGCTCACAGGGTCCTTGTCTCGTAGGGTTCTTATTTGGCTCACAGCGTCCTTATTTGTCTCATAGGGTTCTTATTTGGCTCACAGGGTCCTTATTCGGCTCATAGGGTCCTTATTTGGGTCACAGGGTCCTTTTTTGGCTCATAAGGTCCTTACGTGGCTCATAGGGTTCTGGCATGGCTCACAAGGTCCTTATTTGGCTCACAGGGTCCTTATTTGGCTCATGGGTCGTTATTTGGTTCACAGGGTCCTTATTTGGCTCATAGAGTACTTCTTTGGCTCACATCGTCCTTATTTGGTTCACAGGGTCCTTTTTTGGCTCATAGAGTACTTCTTTGGCTCACATCGTCCTTCCTTGGCTCTCAGGGTCCTTCCTTGGCTCTCAGGGTCCTTATTTGGCTCATAGGGTCCTTATTTGGCTCATAGGGTCCTTATTTGGCTCATAGAGTCCTGGCTCGGCTCACAGGGTCCTTATTTGGAACAAGGTTTTTTTATTTGGCTCATAGGGTTCTTATTTGGCTCTTAGCTTCCTTATTTGGCTCATAGGGTTCTGGCTCGCCTTACATGGTCCTGCTTTGGCTCACAGGGTCCTTATTTGGCTCACAGGTTCCTTCTTTGGCTCATAGGGTCCTTACATGGCAAATAAGGCTTCCTATTTGGCTCACAGGGTCCTTATTTGGCTCGTAGGATGCTTATTTGGCCCTCAGGGATATTCTTTGGCTAATAGGGTCCTTCCTTGGCTCACAGGGCCCTTATCTGGCTCACAGGGTCCTTATTTGGCTCAGAGGGTCCTAATTTGGCTCATAGGGTTCTTATTTGGCTCACAGGGTCCTTCTTTGGCTCACAGGGTCCTTATTTGGCTCATAGGGTACTTTTTTGGCTCACAGGGTCCTTATTTGGCTCGAAGTGTTTTTGTTTGTCTCATAGGGTTCTTATTTGGCTCATAGGGCCCTTATTTGGCTCATAGGGTGCTGGCTCGGCTCACATGGTCCTTCTATGGCTCATAGGGTTCTCATTTGGCTCATAGGGTCCTTATTTGGTTCACAGGGTCCTTATTTGGCTCACAGGGTCCTTATTTGGCTCACAGGGTCCTTACATGGCTCATAGGGTTCTGGCACGGCTCACAAGGTTTTTATTTGGCTCAAAGGGTTCTTAATTGGCTCACAGGGTCCTTATTTGACTAATAGGGTCCTTACATGGCTCATAGGGTTCTGGCATGGCTCACAAGGTTTTTATTTGGCTCAAAGGGTTCTTAATTGGCTCACAGGGTCCTTATTTGGCAGAAAGTGTTTTTATTAGCTTCATAGGGTTCTTATTTGGCTCATAGCATCCTTATTTGGCTCATAGGGTTCTGGCTCGGCTCACAGGGTCCTTGTCTCGTAGGGTTCTTATTTGGCTCACAGGGTCCTTATTTGTCTCATTGGGTCCTTATTTGGGTCACAGGGTCCTTTTTTGGCTCATAGGGTCCTTACGTGGCTCATAGGGTTCTGGAATGGCTCACAAGGTCCTTATTTGGCTCACAGGGTTCATATTTGGCTCATGGGGTCCTTATTTGGATCATAGGGTTCTTTTTTGGCTCACAGGGTCCTTATTTGGCTCATAGGTTCCATACTTGGCAAATAGGTTTTCCTATTTGGCTAACAGGGTTATTCTTTGGTTCACAGGGTCCTTTTTTGCCTCATAGGGTCCTAATTTGGCTCACAGGATCCTTATTTTGCTCATAGGGTCCGTATTTGTCTCACAGGGTCCTTATTTGGTTTACAGGGTCCTTATTTGGCTCATAGAGCACTTTCTTGGCTCACATGTTCCTTATTTGGCTCAAATGGTACTTCTTTGGCTCAAAGGGTACTTCTTTGGTTTACATGGTCCTTATTTGGCTCACAGGGTACTTCTTTGGCTCATAGTTAACTTCTTGGGCCCTGTGGAACCCTCTTCAACCATCAACAGCTGCAAAGCAGTGGTAGGAGGGTGCAGTTTTCAGGAGGGCAGCATGGCAGGTTGAAAGAGGTTGTTTTGCCCTTCTCTCCCTCCTCTGCTTCCTCTCTGCAAAGGCCTGCCTTCAGTTGCTTTTTTCCCCTAGGTGCGATTCTGGCTACATGTTTGTGGAGTAGAGAAACACAGCCAAGAGTGGGAACCAGCTGGGGCAAGATGGCGGAGATGATAGGAAGCTAATTGCCAGAGCTCCTCCAATTTTAAAGTTTTTATGAGGTTTTTTTAGCTCACAAGTCTTTTAATTGTTTTTTTTTAATTGGTTTTTAAGCTCTGCTTTGGCTACCTTTATTGGAATGTTTTTCTTTTACTCCCCCTGGAGATTACGGCAAGTAGCGGACTGGACTTAGTGCTGTGCTGCCACGAGGTTTGAAACCGACTGTGGAGAAGAGGATTTATTGTTTGGAGAAGAGTCACAGTTTGGAGCAGTTTGGGCAATATTAGAACATCTCCTGAGCTTGTGACTTTCTGATGTGGCTAAGTACTCGGACTCTTAAAATAAACAGGTGCCTCTTTGCCTCTTCGCCTTAGCAGGTTGGTCGTCCCTTATCAGACGCCATTTCTTCTGAATTGGAGCCAGCTCTGCATTGAAAGAAAACTTATCAGTCTGCAGCGCATAACAACTCGAGAAGTTTTTGGCCATCTGCTAAATGATGTTTTGAAGCGTTTGGAGATAGGTCCACTAATTATATTTGATTATACTACGTTAAGGCCAAACCATTCTGCTTTACTGAACTCGAGGGAGCTTTCCCCCCCCTCCTCTCTGGATCATCGTTTGTAGTGCTTAATGAGTTGTTCGTGGCGTCGGCTGTTTGCCAGGCTGGGGTCGGCAAAGATCAGGAGTTTCTTTTGAAGCAGATAAGCTGTCTACACATTGGATGAGAAGGTACAATTGGTAAAAGGATTGTTTTCTTCCTTACTGTGAATTGAGAATTGAGAATTGCTGTACTTCTCCTTTAAATTGTTCCTCCTCTCGTGTTCTACTCCCATTTTGTGGCACTACTCCCTTGATCCTGCGTTCAAAATTACTGTATTTAACTAACTTCTCATCCAGTTTTCCATACTCAGGCCTATGATGGTGTTGACAAGGAATCAATATAAAAATCTGGATTTAAAACCTCTATTGTTACAAGATGGAAAGAAAGCATCAAGCAGGAAGCCAGCTAACTCGACGCAGGCAAGAATAACAAACTTTTTTCCCAGAGTATCTCTGGAGGGAAATGCCCCTATGAGTGTGGAGCCTGGGTCGGGGGAACTACTATCTATGATAATTAAGTCCCCATCTAAGTCATTGTTGCCTGAGCTTGACAAAGATGAAGCTACTCTTCTCACGAACTATCATGAAGGCTCCCTACAGGGGGACCTTCAGTCCCATCTAGTTCCGTCAGAAGAACCTCAACATCATGAACAATTGGATTCTAATCCTGAACCCTCGCTTCACCCATCTCCCTCTGACTCCTTTTCCTTGGATTTGTTGGGCACGCAGTCTACTTTGATTGCTCATACTCTTAAACACCTGTTGGAGGACTTATCTTATATCAGATCGGCTATTGGAGATCTGAAGTCACTGCTTGTGGAATTAACAAGAACTGTTAAGCAATCTATTCAGAAGCAAGTCAATAACCTTGATATTGCTTTTACGAATGCTGCCAAGGATGCCAATAAAACTGCCCCTAGACTGATTGCTACTACACAGGCATTGTACCCTTCTATCGCCAGAATAAAAGGTACACCTCCTCGGCAAGTGGTTGATGAAGCTTGTAATCCATCTACAATGGTGCTCTCGATTACTGATCCCAGCTCCAGCCGGGAAATTCCGGCTCTACTGCCTCCTTCACCGACTTGTAGCAACAGACCAGAAGATGATCCAGACGTCTGTCTACCTTTGAGACCACCAAGCACCCCTCTTGAGAAGTCCAAGTATCCTGATTCTACTTTGATTCTCATGAAGTCCCAGTTAATGTTCAAGAATTTTCCCAACCCAAGGAAAAAGTTATCAGCGACGGGGAAACAACTCTATTTTTTTAGAACGGTGTCCTCTCTGGGGGTGATTCCCCCTCCTTTAGAGGAAATTATTGATGTGGAATTTATTCCTTTCCCTTTTTCTATTACGGGTCTTAGAGTGGAATTTGCTAACATACTTTCAGTTCGCAGATTCCTAAAATATAAGACTTGGTTGACAAATGCTAACATAGAGGTATACAGATACTTTTGTAATCCCTTAATTCGTCCGTTATTACCTATTAAGAATGTAGAAATGATAGATCCTGCTACCATTGAATCACCTCATACTTCTGACCCATTATTGGTGAATCAAACTCTGTCTCAACCAGTCCCACTTAAAACTGGAAGTCAGCCCTGTGTGCATTTAATGCAAGCAGAATTAAATCCTAATAAGAACAAAATTAAACCTCCCAAGGAGAAACTTGCTAATGTTGACCCTGAAATACACAATGCCCTCTCCGAGGAAGAGGCAAATTTGATCACGGGTTTTTTTCTTTTGCCTGAGGAAGGTCAATTATTCATTAAAGACAGGCTTCATACGTTATCCAGGTTATTAAACTTGGATTTACCCAAGATTGAGAACGAAAATGTCACATCTTATAGGAGTGATTTCCCCACTCCTTTATCCCCTTCTTGTGCTGTGGATAGAGGCTCTCATGTGGATAGAGGCTCTCCTTACTTTCAGTGGATGCCCCAACACAACCTGTTCCTCTCCCAAATTATAACTCTATAAACCCTGATTCCAAAGGTGACAATTTGACCCCTAACGTAGAGTCCGCTTTGTTACCCTCTTCTTCCTCCTTACCTGTTATTTCTGTTAAATCCCCCCTCCAAAAATTAGATGAAATTACCATGAGGGCATCTTCTTTAGTCAATAACAGAATTTCCCTTGGGGCAATTAATCAGTCATTCAATACCGATATTCCTTGTCGGTTAACCAACTCGGACCTTTCTTGTTGACTATCTGTACCCTCTCAGGCTCCTTTAAATCAAACATCTTCTCTTAAGCTAATTTCTTGGAATATAGCGGGTTGGGGAAAAAAGAAAACAGATCATGATTTCATCAATTATTTATCGTCTTTTGACATTATTCTTCTTCAAGAAACCTGGTCTCTAACTTCTTTATATATACCTGGATTCACTTCTCATCACCTCCCAGCTTTCAAATTGAAACAAATGGGTTGCCCTTGTGCTGGCCTTTGTTGTCTGATTAATTCTTCCTCCTGGTATTCTTTAACTCCCCTTGTTTCCCAATCTAGATTTTTTCAAGCTTTTTTGCTTTTGTGTAAAGACGTTAAGATATTAGTTCTTAATATATATATCCCACCCTCCTATTCAGATACTCCCACACCTTGGGATGAGGTGAAGTCTTTCACAATTGAATACTTGATGACCAAACCCCCTGTTTCCCTTCTTTTATTGGGCGATTTTAACGCTAGATTGGGACCTAACAACTTAGCCCTGGCTCAACATATGAATTGGGATTCAGAAGAGCTGATCCCCCCTGAGTTTCAAGGTTTAAGATTCTCACAAGATCCCGCATTCAATAATTATACTTCACATCTGATAGATCTTTGTCTTGAATTCAATCTACATATACTTAATGGCTCTATTGCTAGTGATATCCCAGGTAGACTAACTCATTTTTCCTCTAGGGGAACTAGTGTTTTAGATTATGCACTTGCCACCTCAGACCTTCTGTCCCTTTTCTCAGACTTTACTATCGACCCTCGATCTGATAGTGACCATCTGCCTATTCTTCTTGTTCTAACTCTTCCCTCTTGTAATACATTGTCTACTTATTCCCGCCCACAATTTGCACCTCGCCTTAAATGGTCTCCTAAGATTGAGGAAGCTTTCAACATTTGGTCTAGAAAGAGTGAATCTATAAATCTAAATCGGAAGTTGACTGAGGCCATCTTGCCCTCTACTGCTATTGTTATCTATGAGTCTCTCTCCAAATCGCTAGTCCAGTCTCTTAGAGCGTCTCTTTCCACAAATTCTTATAAACAAGCTCCTTCCTGGTTTGATACAGAATGCTGGATTGCCAAGAAGTGTGTTAGACAGTTCTTTTTCTTAGTTCGCCATGACCCCTCTCCGGCCCTTCTAAAATTATATTTCCAGATCAGGAAGTCATGTCAAACCCTTTTAGAAGAAAAGAAGCATTTATTTGCTCAACGCAACTGGCAATTACTTTATGAAGCGATTCATTCCAATAATTATAAACTCTTTTGGTCACTTGTTTCTCGCACAAATTCCCCCCCAGTTTGTAATGTCCCCTCTACCATCTCTGCTTCTACCTGGGTTACTCATTTTTCCAGAATTTTTTCAGCACCAGTCATATACAAAGTTTCTACTCCGTGTCTAACTGACTCTCCGGAATGGCCACCAGTCACTCCTGATGAAGTCATAGAGCTTATTAGTACTTTGAAACCTGGGAAAGCTTCTGGTCCTGACGAAATTTTAGCTGAAATTCTTACTAGTAACCCTTCTTGGTGGTCGAACCCCTTATCTAACCTATTTACTCTAATTAATCAATCAGGTTTGTTCCCCGACTCTTGGCTTTCTTCAACAATTGTACCCATCTTTAAAAAGGGTGACCCTGCTCTTCCAGACAACTATAGGCCAATAAGCCTACTATTTGGCTCACAGGATCCTTGTTTGGCTCATCGGGTACCTCTTTGGCTCATAGGGTACTTATTTGGCTCACAGGGACCT
>JAJKFI010000111.1:2873784-2926119 GCA_029204185.1 Lerista edwardsae | reverse complement strand
AGTGCTGCCTCGACTGCAAAACAGGAGGGAGAGGGAAAGGAGCTCCGCGTGACAGGCAGCCTCCCAACAGGTGCTGCTCTTCCTCAACCAAACTCTCCAGCCACTGCAGGCAGCAACCCAAAGGGACAGAGGCTCTTTTAATTGCTGCCTCACCTGCAAAAAAGGAGGGATTGGGAAAAAAGCTCAGTGTGACAGGCAGCCTCCCAACAGCTCCTGCTCCTCGTCAACCACCCTCCCCAGCCCCGGCAGGCAGCAATCCAAAGGGACAGAGACTCTTTTAAGTGCTGCCTCACCTGAAAAAAAGGAGGGAGAGGGAAAGGAGCTCAGCGTGATAGGCAGCCTCCCAACAGGTGCTGCTCTTCCTCAACCACCCTCCCCAGCCACGGCAGGCAGCAACCCAAAGATACAGAGGCTCTTTTAAGTGCTGCCTCACCTGCAAAAAAGGAGGGAGAGGGAAAGGAGCTCAGCGTGACTGGCAGCCTCCCAAAAGGTGCTGCTCTTCCTCAACCACCCTCCCCAGCCATGGCAGGCAGCAACCCAAAGGTTGTTGTTGTTGTTCAGTCGCTAAGTCGTGTCCGACTCTTCGCGACCCCATGGACCACAGCACGCCAGGCCTCCCTGTCCTCCACTAGCTTCCTGAGTTCGCCCAATTTCATATTCATTGCTTCGGTGACACTATCTAACCATCTCATCCTCTGTCGCCCCCTTCTCCTTTTGCCTTCAATCTTTCCCAGCATGAGGGTCTTTTCTAAAGAGTCCTCTCTTCTCATCAGGTGGCCAAAGTATTGGAGCTTCAGCTTCAGCATTTGTCCTTCCAGGGAGCAATCAGGCTTGACCTCCTGGAGAATTGACCGATTGGATCTCTTTGCAGTCCAGGGGACTCTCAAGAGTCTTCTCCAACACCATAATTCAAAAGCATCGAGAGGCTCTTTTAAGTGCTGCCTCACCTTCAAAAAAGGAGGGAGAGAGAAAGGAGCTCAGCCTGACAGGCAGCCTCCCAACAGGTGCTGCTCTTCCTCAACCATCCTCCCCAGCCACAGCAGGAGGCAACCCAGGGGCCTGCCGGGGCTGGGGAGAGTGGTTGACGAGGAGCAGCACCTGTTGGGAGGCTGCCTGTCACGCTCAGCTCTTTTCCCTCTCCCTCCTTTTTTTGCAGATGAGGCAGCCCTTAATAGAGCCTCTGTCCCTTTGGGAGCAGAGTTGCTGCCTGCCCGGGGCTGGGGAGGGTGGTTGAAGAGGAGCAGCACCTGTTGGGAGGCTGCCTGTCAGGCTGAGCTCCTTTCCCTCTCCCTCCTTTTTGCAGGTTAGGCAGCACTTAAGAACTCTGTCCCTTTGGGAGCAGAGCTGCGGCCTGCCAGGGGCTGGGGAGAGTGGTTGACGAGGAACACCTGTTGGGAGGCTGCCTGTTACGCAGCAGCTCTGTTCCCACCCCCCACCCCTAAAACAAATTCTGTTAATGTTCAGAATTTCGAAAATATTACAGTAGAAAATGGGAGGCGGGGAAAAAAAGTGTAAACGGGAAGGGGGGAAAAAGGAGGGGGAAATAATAATTTATTTATTTTTTTACCTTCTAATCTAGACCATTAACAGTGGGTGTCAGGAAATGGTGAATAAGTCTGCTAGGAACAACAAGAAATTACACAGCTTCAAAAATAATGCACTCACTGTTTCAGTGAATTGTAGTTTTATTGAACCGATGTAACGTGAATACATGAATCTTTCCGTGGAAATTAAATCCCATTTTTCGTACAGCGATTCGCACACCCGTATGCCGAGCACGCAGGCATGATTAAAGACGTTGAGATTAACTTTTACACACGTGCAGGGAGATTTTGATTCGTGAATTCGCGGCAATCCTCCTCCTTGGCGGGAATGATCTGAGTCAGCCATTTTAGTATAGCTTCAAGAAAATGACATCATGTCGTCTCCTGTTATCTAACCTACTTGGGCTGCTTTCAATGGGCCATAACTCTCAACTAAGCATGCAAAGGACCTTGGTGGTGATGGTGAGAATGGTTTTTGAATCTCTTTGTTAGAAAAGAGGAACATGCCAATTGGCTTAAAAAAATTAACATTTGTTCCTGTTAGGAATATGAAATATCCTGGACTCTCTGGAGGTGTTTAATTCCACCTGCTTTTGGAAGCCCAGGAAGGCGCTATTCTGATTGTTCTTTGAAAGATGGATTTGGTCTGTATTAGAAATGCTTGTTGGTTTGAGATTGTGATCCAAGACATATATTTCAATTGGTATTTAATAGGCTTATAGGAATTGCTACTTTTTTCAGTGGGTAGGTTAGGCTATTGTACAATTTTTATGATGACAGTGGTTATGGACCGCTCATTTCATTAATTGCTCCGGGTGGCAAAGAAAATATTAGAGGGAACAGTGCTGCTGCTGAAAGGGCAGTTTGTGTGATAATGCGGCTCTCCATGTCATGAAAATATGATCAAGATTTGCATATTTTGTCATTTGTGGCTAATGAGTTCCTAGGTGTGAACGAAGTGCTTATTTCTCATCAGTTCCTGCTTAATAACATCACTTCTGGCCCTCAAGAGCCACAATGAATGTTAATTGTATGAAATGAGTTTGACACCACTGGTCTTAAGTAACAAAAACCAGATTTCCTTAACTCAAAAGAAGGTGTTAGTAAGGTGACACCCTTTTGTGTGTGTGTGTGTGTGTGTGTGAGAGAGAGAGAGAGAGAGAGAGAAAGGGAGAGAGAGAGAAACCACTAGTGACCAAAATTGTGGTTTTTAGGAATAATAGCATCCAGTAGTGGATGCAATCGGCACCCACAATAATTTGCAATGGGTGCTCAGCACCCACAATGTTGGGCACCCCCAAAGAGTGGGGCACTCCCATGTCTGGCTCTGGGCCGGGAGCACGCCTGGCCCAGTGGCGAACAGGCCCAGCCTGCTGGGCGTTGCTGGCGCCTCAGGAAAAAGCTCATTGGCTCGCTTGCCCCTGCCTCCAAAGGGGGCGGGGCTGCCTTGCAACGCCTAGCTGCAATGCAAAGCAGCCACTTCCGAGGCCAGGGCAATGACAGGGGGCATGGCCACGTCAGGGGGCATGGCTATGTCAACTTCAGGGGCATGGCTACGTCAAGGGCGGGGCTATGGACACCCCCAATGTTGACGTCAAGTCGGCGCCCCTGATCGCATCATGTTATAGATCATTCAGCGTGTAATTAAAGGCGGGTTCTTTCATTACATTCTTATTGAATTATCTGTGTTCTATGAAAAGTTATAGCCAAATAAACAGAAAAAACTGACTTATATAACAAAAAATGGATTTCTATAACTCAAAACTGACCAATGAGACTGTGTTTTGAAAATCAACAAGATGTTATTATGATACAGCATTGGAACCAATAAGTTATTGTACAAGCTTCCCTCTCCATGTATCAGAGCTAATGCTAGAACTCTTTTTCAGTCGTGTCATCAAGTTGGCCACTTTTTTTGTTGGTTACTGATTTGCTGGGTGACCTGTACTGATCAAATAGTCAAATAAATAAATAAATAAATAAATAAATAAATAAATAAAGTTAATGGGGTGACACCATGTGTTATCTTACTGGGGGTGCAGTCCTAACCTGGAGTTAGGCGGGCACAGTTAGGCCAGCATGGTCTAAGGACACTGTAAAGCAGTGGTAGTCAAACTAGGGGGATTTGAAAGTGTGTTATTTACGCAGGACGCATTTATCGCTCTTTGCTTCTATTCGGCGATAACCCTACGAAGGAGCGGCGGACTCAAAGCACCCCTGGAAGGCGCCTAAAGGACGCTCCGCGAGCTTCCTGCGTCGCATCTTTCCGCCTGGGGCGGGGCTGCTGTAAGCCCGCCCGACGTGAAAGGGCCCAGCCAGCCAGCACTTGGCTGTTCCGTGCTGAGCTGCGGAGGGGGCGGTCCCGCGAGCGTCGTCGCTGCCTTCGCTGCGGTCTCGGCTGGAATCTCGCTCGAGGGAAGCGACGGTGAGTCTGGGCGCGTGCGTGGGGGAGAGGGAAGGAGCTTCTCCGGTGGTCAGCAGAGTCGGTCGGTGGAGTTTTGGGAAGCGGCTGAGCGGAGCGAGCTTGGCGGCATTCCTTGTGCTGTGCAGTGCCTTTTTTTCGATGAGGCTCGAGGCTCTTTCCCCACTCACGGCAAGGGCAGCTAATGTGCACCAGGGCTACGCAGCTGAAGGGTAAAGTCTGAAGTCCGGCCGCAGCCCTGGAGCCGATCTCTACAAGCCCCGTGCGTGCAGTCTTTGCTAAGGGAGAGGCTAATTTTGTGGAGCGCTGTCTGTGCCCCGCGCCGCCCCCGGGGCTCGTCAAAAGTTGCTATAGACCTGGCTGAAGAAGGATTCGCCCAGCTTGTCGTGTGCGCGCGCTTGCCAGTACGAGCTCGCTCTTTCTTATGCGATCTGGATTTGGAGGAAAAACATGGGGGGGGGGGGGGGGGGGTTTGGCTTCCTGCGCTTCCAGTACCTTATCCATTAAAAATATTGGCCCTACGTAGGTCTCTGCCTCCTCTTGTGGAGTACATGCTGCATGTGCTCTCTATGCAAGCACGTTTTCGCCTCCCCCCTCCACTTTTGTGAATACTCCCCAAAGAGATGGTAGCTGTGCACAGGAATGGGGTGTTGCCCCGCAGTTGGAGTTTTCCTGTGCCCCCCTCCTTCCTCAAGCTGTGTTTCCTTTGAAGGATCAGCCAGCTGCACAATCCCTAGCTTCACTTTCAGTGCGCTAAGGGCAGGTGTATTTGTCCCATGTGACCGCCAAGGCAGTGGAACCATGAACCACCTGCTATATTGCGAAGTATTCTTAGTGCAAGCTATGAGCCATGGGCCACATCTTGTCTATCAATGTATTCTGGCTAGCTCGGTTGCATTATAATTACATCCCCCCCCCATTACAGTACATGCCTTCTTTCTCTTGCTGGATGGAGCAACTGCAATTGGTGCGCCAACTTTGACCATACTTGTGCCGTCCTGACCTGGTCACGGTGGTCCATGCGTTATATGGAGAATTTGATCTAGCTTTCTATTCATTCCTGTTCATTCTCGGTTGTTGTTGTTTTAATGTGTTTTACTTAATATGGTTACATTGTATTTTGTTTTGTTCTCTGTAAGCCGCTTTGGGCATTTGCTTCAGCACAAGAAAGGCAGGGTATAAATTCTTCAAATAAAATAAACAAACTGCTGGGTTGAGTTGTTCTCCACCCAGCAGTGAGGTTAGGAGAGTGAGAGCAAGCATCCCTGCAGCTACAAATATTTTTCTTGTATTGTGAAAATGCTTATAGGACATAATAAACATTTTGTACACAATTGACCCATTCCAGTGTGCTGTAAGAGAAAAACTGAATGGTGTGATCCTGGTAGCTGAAGGTTTGGAGACCCCTGCACTAGTGAAACTAGTACCATTGGCTGGAAGCCTACTGGGTGTTCAATATGTTTTCCTGTTTGCATAGAATGGCTGAATGTTCAGAATTGCACTTTAGAAATCAGGACAAAACAAAATTATTTGTAAGAGTGAAAGTTTTTTTTGTTTCGTTTTCTTTTTCAATTGTGTGACTCATTTAGGTTGTATCTGTAGATACAACAGTGAATGGCTACTGTCTTGTGGAAATTTTAGAAACAAGCTTCTAAAATTTGCCCAAGTAGCGCATGTTGTCATAGCCATCTTGTGTGTTGAGTTTGCCTTATTCTCATTATGAACACTGTCTTTTGATGCAACAAAGGATTGTGTCTAGAAAACATTTTGGTGTGCAGATACATGATCGCAAAGGTGCAATTCTGAACACTCAACTATAAATACTATCTAACAGGTAAAACTAGTCTCTGCACTGGTTCATAGAGTTGTGAAAAATGAACTACTTGTGGAGGGCTGTTATATGTACTTTGCACCCAGTTAAATGATTTTCTTATCGCTGAGTGAAATTGCTCTGGGGCAAAGTTGAATCTTGCTTGCTCTGGCGGTGTTGGCAGAAAAGGCCCAGAAACGCCTTTACAGACCTTTGAGCAACCTTTCAATCCATTGCTTATTCCAGGGGTCTGCAAATCCTGGCCAAATATTTCTACCCGGCCCTTGGCAAGTAGTGGGGGCGACCCACTGCAACCTGCTAAGGGAGGATAAATATAGTACAAACTTGGTATCCGTTATGGTTCTGGTCTAGAGCCCCCCGCCCCCGCCCCAGATACCAGGGCCACCATTTAAATGCCCTTATCTATTATACAATCCTCATGCTGAAAAATTTGAAGATGCCTAGCTTATTTTACAAAGTGTGTAAGCCTCTGCTGTATGAACGGAAGTAGTATTAGAGAATGAAAATGAAGCCCAAACCAACCTAGTTCTGTTTTTCTTCTCTTACTGAGAGCTTTTGGGAGGTTTCTATGAATTAATTGCTATTTGGGAATGATGAGCTTGGTGCTCCTCTGTAATGTTATACAGTAGTCCTTTTTCAATGTTCCCAGATTTGTAGGCTCCATACTGACCCGTGTCTGCCTTTGATGGTGCTCACCCATTTGGAGGCATTCTCAGATGGATGCATCTCTTTTATTCTCTCCACAGTGTCAAGATGGTGGTCCTCTCTAAGGAATATGGCTATGTGGTTCTTACTGGTGCTGCCAGTTTTATTATGATAACACACCTTGCTATCAACGTGGGAAAGGCTCGCAAGAAATTTAAGGTGGAGGTGAGTATGGAAATATGAAAGACCTGAGAGTTTCCCTATGTTGGGCTGGATCAAGCATGGGGCCAATCTGGGTGTAGGATGTGCGCTGATCCCTCCCCCCCCCCCCAACAAACAATTAAGGGAAAGTGCTCAGATTTTCTCAGAAGAGAAGCAAGGCTGGGATTTGTTTTCTCATGATGCACGCTCAGTCTTTTTTCTCTTGGGGCTGGGCTGAACTAGCCTTTGAACTAGCCTCTAGGCAGAGCTTCTCAGACTGGGACATTGCAACACCCCAGAGAAGTCTTATCCCTTTTGAGGGGCTGGGGAAGGAGGAAAGCAGCAAACAATCCCCAGAATTGTGCTGCTGCGTTTTCACTTGCCTGCAGCCAGCATGGCAGTCCGGGGGGGGGGGGGGGTCCAGTGGGTTTGGGGAGCCCTGCTGTCTAGAATTAAAGAGGTCCAGTGTTCACCAGCTCTTCCTCCTGCATCAGATCTCTGAAAAGAGGGCAAAGGCACAGTTTGTGCCTTTGTGTATAACAAAATCTGATAGCCCTGACAAGGTCCATAATCATAAAAAACATGTATCTCTTTTTTCAAAACGTTTCTAACCCATATCACTAACAAAGGGGACATTTTGGTTTCTCATCTGAGACTTTAGTACCTCAGCTGGACAGCCCATCCCTTCCACTGTTAAACATGAAGTATAGTGCACCAGGAAGTTGTTCTTTATCTTTCCTGTTTGTTCCAGTGGGTCAAAGTGCCCACTTTGCTGCTCTTAAATATGCTTCATCAGATAGCTGTGCTTTTTGCCTCGTAACAGGAACGTCCGTTGCGGGCATGGATAACATTTCTCTTGGCATGCATCTCAGCGCTTTCAGTCTGTTCTTGTTGTGGCCCCCAGAATTACATAAATTACTATGAAACTGGCTAGAAACCTAGGTGGCTCTTGCTGTGTATTCAGCCCAAGCCCTGGACTGTGCTAACGTGAAAACAACTGGCAATGATGTGATGACATTGCTACCAATTGCTTCCATGAAGAAGAAGCGGTGCAAGAAGCGGTGGTGGAGGTGGGAGTGGCGGTGTTTTTCAGTCTCCTTGCCTCATCATTCCAGCTTCTCCTTCTCCAGAGGAGAAGCTGGAATGGCAGGCAGAGAGACCAAAAAGCTCTGACGCAGGAGGCAGCAGTGGGGAGAAGCTGTGGCTGGGTTTTCAGGAGCTGCCAAAAAGGGCGTCAGGGGCGTGCTGGACCACCATGCTGTAGTAATTGGTGCTGATATTTTGTCAGTGGCCTAGCAGTGACATCTAAATGGCATTTTCATTCAGATGAAAGGAGGTATACCTCTGGAAACCAGTTGGTGAAATAGGCAACAGGGGAAGGCTGTTGGCTTCAGGGTTTGCTTATAGGCTGCCCAAGGCATTCATCTGATCACTGTTAGAAACAGGATCCTGGACTCGATGGACCTTTGCTTTGTTTTCAGCTGTGGCTCTTTGTGGTCTTATAGATTGTTTAAATTGAGCTGAAGATGGCTGATCCTTCCTTTGGGCAGTTAAAAATAAATCCTGTAGATTTTTGTTTTTGTTTTTTTAAATTAAACATGGGAGAGTTGTAAGACTTAATGTGAAGAATTTGGGTGAGTCCGGATCTTGCCAAATTGTCTGCTACTGTTGGTGTGTTATAAACATAGTAAGAAGCAAATGTACAGGCTCGCCTGGGGTAGGTTCTCATCTGTTCTTGCCAGTGTTTTAGTCCTTGGCTGCTAGTGTTGTGTGTGTGCCTATCTCTGGGAACAGGCAAGCCCTGGAGTAGAGCAGGGAGGAGTGAATGAACAGGCTTCCAAGGATCTTTGACCTGAAGGAATCTTGTGCAATTCAAAGGAACTTTTTCCAAGCAAATGGTTTTCTTGGCAGCGTTGCAGGCCTCTGGCACTGCAGTTGGGCAGTGGGCCAAAGGGTGTTTCTACTCCACTCTCAGCCTGGTGAATCAGAAGTCTGACTAAAGGTCTTAAATAAGAACAGCTTGCAGCAGATTTGCAAATACTACTTCTCTCTAGGCATGGTTTCTTGTGGTTCAGAAAAGAATGAAGTTCCTTTTAGCTATAAAACTGTTCACTTTGTTTTTCTCTGCTGATGCTCTTCAATTTATATTGGGCCATGTGTTGCTAGTGCATGTTAAGAGCTTGTTGTGGGTTCTATGTGTTCACAGTTGGAATATGTTTTCTGGACAACTACAAAGTGAGAGAGAGCAACTGTGGCATGGTAGCCTTTTTGTTCTTTGCTGATGGAGCAAAAGCTGCATGTGGTTGGGTGTGCTTGAGCATTGGAGCAGCTAAATTATTCAATGAATTGTGTATATGGCTCTCCACTTTTGTTAGGACCTTGCCATAGGGCAGTTGCCTAGGGAGCCACAGCATGTTCGGGAAGGACAGTCTTTCCCTGTGCTGCCTTGAAGGGTATGCTGCCACTGCCAATCACATGGAACAGAAGCAGGTGAAGGAAGGATGGGCAAAAAGAGACCAAATTCTGTGCTGCGGTCAAATAGTGAATTGCTTGAGCTTGGCCTGAGCTCATGCCGAGAGACTAGCAACTGAGCAGCAGTATGCAACTAGCTGGGCAGTATACATGTATGTAACCATATGAGCAGTAGTATGCAACCATATGAGCAGTAGTAGCAACTAGCTGGGACTTGGGAGGAGCAGGCTGACAAAAGGGAGAGGAGGGACCTGGGTGTGGCACAACATGTGCACCATGCTGCCTAGGGTGCCAAGAGTCATTGTGTGGCATTGATGTACTTTGCACCTGGGTGTTCATGCCTTGATGGCAGGAAACTACACTCTGTGATCTTCAGTTCATTGTAACTAAGCTTATTCATTGTAACTAATTCATTGTAATTCAAGTGGGAATGACATTGCGGCATGCTTTTCTCTACTTGATCATTGCCGCCACTTCTTTTTATTCTATCCCTTGTGTAGATTTCTTGATTGTGATAGTCTCTTTTCTTCTGTATAAAATACCAGGCATACAGATGGTGGCATAATAACTCATAATTTCCCTGCTGGTCCTGTGCTTCGAAGGTGCATTGACTTCAACTAGAGCAGGTTTTCAACTGATTCATAACCACTTCTGAATACCATCTGCCAAACTCACAAGAAGCAAGTAAAGGCCTTGTGTACGATACTGACTCTTTGGCTGTAAGCCCAGTGTGTAAAATGCAGCTCATGACTTGGCCTTTGAACACCAGGCAGCCCAACTAAAATGCCATAATCGCTGAGGCAGCTAGACCTTTATCAAACAACGGTTTAATATTCGGTGTGATCAGAGAAATCGCTGACTGGCTTGGATGATAATCCCCTCCTCCCAAACTGTTATAGCCTCATGCAAGAACAGACATATGCATTCATGCTACTTGTATGACCTGGCCACTCCCCTCCCTGCCAAGTTGCTTTCTCTAATTGTGTTAATGGGGTGTGTGCTGCATCCTGCAATTAGGGGGCAGTCAGAGGCCTCCTCAAGGTAAGGGAATTCTTGTTACCTTGGGGCTGAATTGCCCTTACCCTGGTGCTGGAAGGTTGATTAGGCTTGCACCCTAAATCTGTTTCCAAAGTAAGTTTAGCAATGCACATAAAAGGGTTGTTGAAATGAACCCATCTTCACCTCGCACAGTTAACGAAACTGGCCCCAACTTGCAAGAAGGAGGGAAGGGGCAAGAAGGTGCACACAGCATGAGGATATGCACTGAGCCAGTTATAGGGTTGGAGGGGTTGTTCTGGGAAAGTCTTCTACAGTAGGAATATTTTCAATTCTTGTGCTGCTAATGCATAAGCCTAAAATTATAGACAGTGTCTGATATAAGCCTGAAAACACAAAAGCATTAGGGCACAGTGCTGGCAGTAGCTCCCTGCAATGTGTTCACGTAGAGGATATTTGCCAAATAAGCAGTACAGTGGTGTCAGCCTACCGGTTCGCTGGGCGGAGTTTTTGCGGTCACTGGGTGGGTTTCCACGGTGATCGGCAGCGTGCTCGCTGCGTTCCATTGCGTAATGGCGAAAGCCCGCCCGCTGCAGTGGGCGTGCTTTTGCCATAATGCAATGGGACGCAGCGAGCACGCTGCCAATCACCGTGGAAACCCGCCCAGTGACCGCAAAAACTCCGCCCAGCGAACCAGTAGGCTGACACCACTGCAAATAAGTCTCCTCCAATTCTTCTGCACTACTTAGCTGATGATGTATTAGCATTTCCTAACTTACTGCCTTCTTTTCCATCACAGTACCCAAACATGTATAGTACAGATCCTGAAAATGGGCACACTTTCAATTGTATCCAGCGAGCACACCAGAATGCGTAAGTAGCCTCTGCTGCCTTGTTCTTGGTTTCTTAATCATCCAAGAGCTAATTATGCAAGCCACTTTGTACATTGAGAGGAGTTGGGAAAGGCTGGACTGTAGGCTGACAGTAGTAATTGAGAACGTTGAGTTATCTTTGCCCCCTGGGCTCAACCAGGGCACATTCAGTGACTTTTAATGTTGTTGAACTTTGCAGTATGCTTGAAATAACAATAAGCATGTATGAAGAAATGCACATTGTTAATGGCTCTGCCTGAACTTTCGAGCAGGGTTGGCCCTGAGGCTATTGGTCCATAGTCTCCCACTAGGGAGAGTGGTTGGGCTGCTCTTTTTAATGGGCTGTTGTTGATCTATGGCCATAGGATGTCTTCTTATCCTATGGGCTTTTGTGTACCTACACATCTGCTGCTTGCTCCCCCCCCACCCCTTGTTGTAATTCCTGTTCCCATTCTTTTTTCTTTATGTTAGTCTTTAATACTCTGTCCCAGACTCCCTCTCTTGTAGAAGGAAATGCTTTTAGGACTGTGTGCAAAATGAATGCATTGCAGAGAAGCCCATGGCAGAGTTGCAACTCCTTTCCCAAACTTGGAAGCTTGTATTTTGTTTCTATTCCACAACACTGCTGGGACAGATATACCTGCTTCTGTCAGGGCAGGATGGGATCCTTACAAGCATGCCAGGAACAACCTAACTTACCTTTTTTGGCTATTTTGTGGTCCAGAATGGTAATTGGGTATGAGTAGGATGAGTTGGTGGGAATGCAGGGGCTCTAGTTAAGTCTCTTTTTAACAAATACTTGTGATGGCACTTTCAGGCTGGAAACGTACCCCTCCTTCCTGTTCTTCCTTGCCATAAGTGGAGTCTACCATCCAGTAAGTACCAAATTCCAGTCTGGTTTTGATTCTAATGTTCTTTGCGTGAGTCCGTGCCTTCTGCTAAGTCAAGTACTCCTTTCTCTGAGCAAAGCCAGCTTGTTGGCTGCAGAGCCTGGGGCACAATCCTATGCATGTCCACTCAGACATAAGTCCTATTATGTTCAATGGGGGTTACACTCAGGAAAGTGTGGGTAGGATTGCAGCCTCAGTGAGTTTGTTTCCCTGCTCCTGTCCTTTTACTGTGATCTGGGCTTTCATTGAATTCTCTTTTCTGCAGAATTGGATGTCCAATATAAAATTTAGCCTTCAATTCAGGGATGGGATCAGCTAACGACTCGGGGGAACGCTGGGCGGGCAGCAGGAAGGCTGGGCGGGACTTCCGGGTGATAGACAGCCTGTCTGTCCGGGTCCGCCGCCCGCCTGCCCGCCGCACGGGCTGCCCCCAGGTGGCATGCCCCGCCGCTGCGCGCCCTGGCACCTTGGGGGCCCCCACCCGTGTCCCCCCCCGGCGAGCGGGTGCCCCCTCCAAGGCCAGGGCAGCCCGTGCGGTGGGTGGGCAGGCGGCGGACCCGGACGGATGGGCTGTCAATCACCTGGAAGTCCCGCCCAGCCTTCCTGCTGCCTGCCCAGCGTTCCCCTGTGTCGTTAGCTGATCCCATCACTGCTTCAGTTCCTTCAGTAGAGAAGATGCAGGGTCTTATGACAGTAGGGAAAAATGCAAGCAGCAGTAAAAGGTAAAGGTTTCCCCACGACCGAATGGTCTAGTCGTGACCGACTGTAGGGGGCGGTGCTCATCTCTGTTTCAAAGCCTGTGAGCCGGCGTTTTTGTCCGATCATGGTGGCCAGCATGATTCTACGCCGTAGCGCACGGAACGCCGTTACCTTCCCACCAAAGTGGTCCCTATTTGTCTACTTGCATTTTAGGTGCTTTCGAACTGCTAGGTTGGCAGGAGCTGGGACAAGCAACGGGAGCTCACTCCATCACGCAGTCTCGAACTCCCAACCTTGTGGTTGAAAGCCCAGCGACAGCGGATTAACTCGCTGCGCCACCACGTCCCTACTGCAAGCAGCAGTAGTAGGTGAAAACTTTACAGCCACAGCAGAGAGGCTGGTTAGGATTTCTGGTAGTGGGAGGGAGGGATTCTGTCGCTCCTCGCTTGTTTTACCCTCCCCTGGAACTACTATGGTATTTGTCAGGTTCTCAGTTCAGGGCCTTCTGCTTGGCCAAGTACTATTTGAGCAAAGACAGGTTGTTGGCTGCAGAGTCTGGGTGAGTTGGCTTCCGTGTTCCTCCCCTTTCACTGTGAGCTAAGCTTTCTCAGCTCCCTTAGTGGAGAAGAGGAAAAGCCTTCAGTACTAATGACTGTAGAGAAAACAGGCGGGCAGAAGTAGAAATTCTGCAGCCACAGCAGGACAAGGCAGTTTAGTACTGCTGGTAAAGGGAGGGTTCTGCCTTCGATTGTTTGCTTTGTCCTTCCCTGGCACTATTATGGTATGTGTCAGGTTCCTAGTTCAGTGAGCTCACTCAGAGCCATGTTCTTTGTTGGCAGAGGGTTGGGGAGGAAGAAGGGCATACAATAGTGCAAATAAGGGCTACTGTATTTCAAAGACTCAGGAGCCACCTCAGGGTTTGAAAATAAGGGCAAATGAAGAATTTCCACCCTACAATCCCAGGGTGGGGTTATTAACTTACCCTCAACACATTGTGGTAGGATTAGCGTGACACTTCTAAAGCACCATGAAGTGGGGAAGTGGTAGCTACATGGAGGAATGGCGTTCAGGACTTCTGCATAGGAACCAGGTGATTCCTTTTGGTGATGTCTAATGATTCACAGTTGACTTTTTAAAAAGTTCAAAAACTAAATTTAGGCACCTACTAGAGTACACTAATTGGATATGCTGTGAAGGACCTGATCACTAGGCTGCAGGTAATCCCTTTGATCAACTCTTGGGTTGATGCCTAGAGAACTAAGAGTTTTATGGTTCCTTTCTACTGTGCCCATCACTGCACTTCTATTCAGTACCAGTCATTTTTAAAGTGCACTCACTGCTGCTGTTTCCATCCTAGTGTGCTGCTACAGGGCTTGGTGTATCATGGATCATTGGAAGACTCCTCTATGCCTATGGCTATTATACAGGAGGTGAGTGTTTGTCTGACAGCTGCAATATATTCATTAGACCCAAGCTGGGGTCTTTCTCCAAACTGTGCGTCCTGGTGATTCACCCCCTCCCAATGCAGTGTGCACTGAGATGTACAGCAAGCAGTTGGAGCTGAGGGGAATGGTCTTTGTCTTAAAAAGGGCTCAGTTTCATGTTCCCTGCCTTTAACTAGAGTAGAAAGTTGTTTCCAACTTTAAAAAAAAGTAAAAGTCTTGAGTGAGGATATAGTTATCCTGTTTGCTCTGAAGGAGCCATCACTTACATTCCTTGGTTATTTGCTAGGAGCTGGGGACACACCTTATTTATGTGCTCTGTGGAAGGAGGGATAAGGAACACTCCTGAAATTGGTGGCTAGTGCAACAATTGAATAGCAATGGTGGTTCTTGGGCCTTGCTAGCAGAGTCCCTTGGGGTGAGGTTTGCAGCCTGGTTGTTCCAGGCTCAGATTTACAAAAGCCACTTTGTCCTGATGCTTGGTCCCTTGTGTTGTATATGATAGCATGTGCCTGAGAAAGGGGACTGAAAAGCTGTTTTGTAAAATGAAATGGGCACTCGGTATCCATGGGGTGTTATGTTCCAGGCCCCCTCAGGATACTGAATTCTGTGGATAATGAAATCTGTGGGGTGCCTGCATGGCACCACAATTGCTTACTTAGGAGCTGTACTGAGCCCTCCAAAGGTTGCACATGGCCTCCCTGTGCCTCGGAACACTCCAGTCATGTCTAGTGGATCCTCTGAGGCCCTCTGCATATAGGTTCAGCATCTGCAGATATTCAAATCTGTGGATACCAAGCCTGTGGATAAGGAGGGGCCACTGTATGTAAGAATTGCAAACAAAGGTTTGGGAGAGCCTGGGTTGGGGGAACACTCCTGAGAAGCCTGTTTCAGGCAGACTGCAGAAATGCCTGGGGCTGCCACAAGGGCAGCACTTCTGTAGTGACTACTGTTGAGCTTGCTTCAAATCTCATGGGAGCTCTTGTTGGGCCGCTAAACAGAGAGGTTCCTTGCAACAAACCATGCTGGAATGTCAGCTACTCATCCTGCTACTTGCACCAGTGACAGCCCACATGAACCTTCCTACTTTTCCTTGCAGATCCCAAGAAACGATCCCGAGGAGCACTTGGTTCTTTGGCACTCCTTGGCTTAGCAGGGACCACACTGTACTCTGCTTTCCAACACCTCGGCTGGGTCAGCGAGCACTAGGCAACAACTCCTTGGCTCTTTATGGATTTAAAATCTTTCTATCATGAAAGCAATTTCCAATTAACCTTTTTAAAAATAAAAACCAAAATGAATTACTTCCATTTTTCTCTTTTTACTCTTGATTGAACCGGTTGTTTGTTTCTTGTTTCTGTCTTAAAGCATTTTTGTGTTGATAGTGCTAGTCCTGAATCCCAATGTGTTTCTTATCTCAGATAATGCCTGTCAAGGACTATAGCACACCAGAGTGTACTTTTACCCTAATAAATGCATTAATGTGGCACATCAATATCTCTTTTCAGTTACATAGCTCAGGCCAGAAGGAGAAAGATTAGGCAGTCTCTCGGGTACTTAATCCGAGTCTGGGGCTCTTTCTACAGTCCCATGGAAACTGTAACTTGCAACCTCCTAGTATCACCACTGCAGGGATTATGTAGAAGTCAGGCTTTTTATTTCAGCTGAATTGATATATACGTTTTGTTCCAAGTGGAAAACAAGCAGTCTCAACACACAGGCATTTCCAAGTCAGCTGAGACAATTGGAACAATTTGTTTGTAACTTTCACACTGTAACTGAGAAAGCATGGTGGGTTTCCAGTGAGAATCTGGCAGAGTCCATCCTGAAAGCAGTAGTCACATATGTATTTCTTAGGGCAGCCAGGGACCTTAGGAGTGTGTTTAGGGGAGGGAGCTTAAGATGAGAAAATGGGACATTGCCTGTTTTTGTAACATTGATCATTCACACATACACACCTTCCTACATGCATCATGCGTGTACACCTGTGCAACAGCACATACACAGTGACTCAGAATTGGGAGAATTAGCAATACTTATACAGCAAGGTTATCAAATTTAGTGGCATTTGGCAATTTTGGAATGGTTGACTTGGATGAATGGTGCAAGCCACTGGTGTAGCTAATGAAAGTATAGTCCACTGCAGAGGGCAAAATGATGCCCAGAAAGTGGCATCACAGTTGTATTGTCATTTTCTTGGTTCTTGGCCATAACTTCTGATATTACATATCTGGACATAATGAGATATTACACTCCAATTTGTGTACACTTCAAATTCTGCATCAAATGATATAATAGCATTATTCCTAAAAACTGCAATTTTTACATGACAGTTTTATTTTTGCTTTCTGGTTTTTTAGCCATAATGTTTTGATATTACACTCTGGTTTGTTTCACCGCACTCTGCATTAAAGTCCTCATCAAATGGTATATAACATGACGGTGATATTCATACAGACCAAGGTTTTTTACAGGTGATATTCATACAGACTAGTTTCACAAGGTTTAGCCACTAGTGTCAAGCTCAGTTTGTTGTACCCCTCTGCACTTCTTTAGCTACACCTGTAGTGCAAGCAAAAGTGCCTTTAATTAAGCTACCAGAAAACAAAGGACTTGAGCTTTTCAAAGATAAAGTTTATTTAAAAATACAGTATAGAGAACAAGGAAAAGGCATGATTCGTTTCAGTTATTTTGCTTAGGGGATCAGTTAGAACTGTAAATGGTTGCAATTGAGAGAAATACTTGTAAATAGCTGCATTTTGGTCAAGCAGGAGTTAAATGAAGCGAGAAAGAAAAGGAGCAAGAGGCTGCACTGAGTTTTCTCCCCAGCTAAGCGATGGGAGAGGAAAGAGATGACCAGAAAGAGATGATTAGCAAGAGTCTTTAAACACAAAGTGAAGGCATGGGCACTTCCACAAGAAAAGTGAAAAACTTCTGCTTCCTGGGCAGCAATAGGATTTTGTACAAAAGAAAGAGCATCTTTGGGTGGATAAAGGGGTTTGGAGCTTTTCTTTGGGCATGCAGTTGAGGCTTGATTGGAGTATGTTGATTGGGTGTGAGTAGTTCTTCCAGGAACACACAAAAGGCTTGATTGCCTTGATTTGTTGGACAAACTTCTGTGGGACAAAAGGCATAGCAGGGGTGTGTTCCTATGCTCAGATTGTTGATGGGAGAGGCTTCTTGGTAGAGGACTCTGAAAAGACTGTCCCGGTGACCTAGTCACTGTGCAACTTGAAATCTCCATCTCATATGCAGCAGACTTGTTTTTGCAGTAAGATTTAATGGCCCTTGATTACCATGATCCAGTAGCATAGCTACCTAAGTGCAGCAGGTAGCAACATACTGCCAGCTGCTGGTGGGTGGGTGGGCAACAGTCTGGGACTACTGTGGGGATGACTGTGTGATTCAGAACAGAAGGGGTTATCTTGGGGGGGGGGCAGCTACCAAATATTCTTTGCACCAGATAACAAATAGCTTAGCTATGCTACTTGCATGACCTCTCCAAAAAAGTAATAAAAGATATCATGCCAAAAAGGCATGATATCGCTCTTTTCAGAGCAATCCTAGCTCCCAGGATTGTCAGCCGGAAATCAAAAAGGAGTTACGCTAGACTGCACATGGGGAAAAAGAAGGTGTTTATAACAGGCTGTCAGACCCATCAGTGCTGTGCATTCCAAGTTGATTGTGATTAAGTGCCATTGAAATCAATGAGACTAATTAGTCATGAGTAACTTATAAACCCCATTTAATTTCAAGGGAACATAGCCACTTTCTCTGGGCAGGACCCGACCTGATAGCTACTTTTTCTTTAGCACTTAAAAATCATATCTCCTAAATCTCTTTGCTTTGAAAAAGTTACTATTCAATAATTGCTTTCATTTTAGATTATATGCAACTGAGTAAGCCAGTGATACATTTGCATTTCACTTAGTGATGCATCCAAGTCCTTTACTTCAACCCCACTGACCTCCAGCAGGAAAATAAATAGGCTTTCTTGGGCTAAATAGATTGTCCCACTCCCTATGTCCTGGTGTCTGCCTTGAAAATGCCTGCTTACCCCCACCCCCACTGCAGTTTTTGAGCCAAAGCACTTCAGGCTCTCATGGCCTCTAGCAGAGGAAAAAACAGCTATTGAATTGCACAGATGTTTAAAGCAGCAAATTCTGGATACGTGATGAGAAGGATGGCTTAGAAGAGCAAGACACCACTTTTAGAGCTATTTTAGAGGTATATTTAAGTTGTTTTCCTCCTCCCTGGGAATACACAACAGCAGGAGGAACATGTTGAGGAGAATGCCAAATGAAAAGTGCGCCAAAAGAGCTGAAGCCTTTCCCTTATGGCAAAGAAACCCCCCATCCTGCACCTGCCTCCTTATCCCTCCCTCCCACCACCTCTTTTGTCTAACCCCCTTCCTCCTCTCATTACAGGAGAGTAAACCATCCTTTACCCATTGTCCATCTCTCCCACCAACTCTCATCCAAAAAAACTCACTGAAGCCTTCCTCACCCCGTCTCCTTGCACTGATCTCTGCTGTTGCCTGCTTCCAGACTGCCCAGGTGGTCTAGTGACACAATGTGGAAGTGCAGGTAATAAAAAGTAATCAAGAACACACACACACACACACACACACACACACACACACACAGCAACTTGGATGCAAAAAAGCCTTTAAATCCCAGTTTGAGTCTCCAGTAACTATCGATCCCAAGCTGAGTCCAGGTTAGCAATTGGGAGCAAGTTGAGGGGCTCACATCTACACCACTGGAATAAGCATTTTTTTTAACGTATATATGAAAAATACAAATTTTTTTGTATAGTAAATTGTATTTTGTAAATTAAGTATAGGCTAACTCCCAGGTCTGCAACCTTAACATACTACCTTCCAGGGGCCCATTGGTTTTCCCAAGCAATGTTCAAGATGTTACCAGTAGTAACACATTATGTGAACAGTCTTCCTGGATCTGCTGTTGACAAGAGGTCACCTGGATGTGAGCCATTAGAGTCTAAACCTAAAGCAGTGAGGAAAAATTAGTTCAAGCTCATGGATGGAGTATAAACAATTAAATTATAGAAAATAAAACAAAGAAAAATTTCTCACAATTGGTTTGGGATTAAATACTCCAGCAGAGATCATTTTTGCCAGAACCACTAGGCCTGAATTTCCTGTTGGGAGTTGGTTGAGTCTATTATCTTGACCTATGTACTGTAAAGAGCCCTTTGGTGGAAGAGGGGGGAATCTATATTCCTTCTCCCCTCCTTTCCTCCAGTTCCCACTATATGTACACAGTGTTCTTGTCCCAATATCCATGACACACGCATATGCATAGGCACTCTTGCTGCCCTCCACAAAAGTTCCCTCTTGCTCAGAAGATTACTTAATTGCTGCAACCAAACATTGGTCAAGAGCTCCAACCTGATTGCTCTGCTTGCCCACCTGGAGAAACCAGAATCGTTTATACACAAGCAACTTCAAACTACTTCCATTTCCAGGAGGCTAGAATATTCTGGACTGGCTGACAGTGCCTGGGACAGTGGGAACATGGCAGATAACTTCTCCTTCCCGGTTATTAATTGACCTTGGCTATAATAGCAACCTTAATCTTTTTTTGGCCTGATAATTCCTGGGTGAGTTTAGCCCCTCCCCGCCATGCCACCCCTTTTGGGGTCCATATGGGTAGCCCCAACGAATTCTTGTTCCCCCCCATTTTACATTTTATACAATGCCTTGATCTGATCAGAGAATAATAGTGAAATGTGTCTGCATAAGCATCCCAGTATTGGAAACCTCCTGGTATGCAATTTACTCTACAACAGTTCTCCGCAAAGCTGGCTATCAAAACAGGGATGGAGGATTTATTGCAGTTATGCCTTTAAACTGAGCCATTTAATTGCTCTTTCGGCCTCTGTATCAGCCTTCTCCTCCTTCCAACCTATCTAGAGTTGCCAGATCTCACAGCCAGAGTCCGGGCGTTGGGGGTGGTGGTGGTTCTGCACAGCGGCAGAACAAGGGATTAAGCTTCTATTCTTCCGGGCGAGGGAAGCACGCACGCTCCTAACTTAGTTGGGCAAGGGCACACCCCACTGCTTTAGAGGTGACATCTAGTGGTCAGAGTAACAACGCAACAGATTTACAAAACCATTCAAATTAAGCAGAAAATAATCTCCGGCGCTCCTCTCTCGGCTGATTCGGGATCCTCAGCTTGAAATTTTTACTTTTTTTTCCGCTGGGAGCCCTGATATGGCGGGACGAGGGGAGATCAAACCCTGAAACGTCGGGTCGAAGCCTGCAATCGTGAACACGAAGCCTGGGAGAGAAGTTCTGCTGAGCTCAGAGGGACTTACTCCTTCGTAGACATGCATAGATTTGCGCTGCACGACCCGGCAACCGGACTCGAGGCAGCCGTTGGCCAGGGATTCCCTGGTGGGCCGGATGGGGGGAAATGGGAAAGCACGGACCTCGCACGGCGAACTCGCTTTCCTCGAGGTCTCGTTCCTTTAGCATTGCCCCAACAAAACAAAACCTTGCTGCTAAACTCAGATTTGGCAGTAGCTGCTGCAACCCGATCTCCGCACACTGGCTGGGGAACAGAACTGCAGAGCTCTGCGCGGTCATTTCAACGGAAACCTCATCCTGCGCCGTTAATCTAATTGAGGCAGAGCAGTTCTTGGTAGGCGGCGCGCCCGGCCTCCGCGCGTCGTCCGCCCACCACACCTCCCCGCGCACAAGGGAGGGCGGAGGAGAGGAGCCGAAAAGCGCGTGGGTGGTTTCGCGCTGCTGCGCCTCCCCGCGGCCGCCTCTGTACTGAGGCTGTGTATCGTCCTATCTCAGGCTGAAAATGTAACGTGTGAATCGAAGAGGAAGACCACGTTGAAGTAGTTTTATTTTAAATATTTTTTTTCTTTTTGTTTCGATTTGGTGTTTCAATAAGATCCTTCCGCGTAGAATCACCAGCTATTCCCATTCCAGCCGCTGCGTATCCTCGGGAGCTTCTTCTACCCTTCGCACCCGCAGGGCTGGCGCGGTAACAAAGGGCACAAACGCCAAAAACCAAGGCTCAGGTTCTTTCCTCCATGGGTTCATTGCTGCGCTTGCGCACAACGCGCTCACTTCCTGCCATGCGTAGTATCTCTGCGTCGCTGTTTGATTGAGAGGCGCGAGGCGGGCGGCGGCGATGACGGACCGTCGACAGTCAGCGGGGAATCTCCCGGCAGCTATCGAGGCGTTGAGCCTGAGTTTGCCTGCGGCCCGCGTCTCTCCGGAAAGCTTCCGCCTCGCCAAATTTGACCGGCCCGAAGTGGTGGGTAGAAGGGACAGGGAAGGCTGTCGCTGATGAAACCCACTTTGCACGTGCTCAGGAGCGCCCTCTCCCTTATTACAGCTTTATGTTGATAGCGTTTCAACTTTACGTTGAAACCTGTTTTTCTCTACGACCTGGGTGTAGGGGGAAAAGCCCATTTCACCTAAGAAATACCTCCAGCAATAAAACTCAGGGCTGCAGTGGTCAGTTTTGCTTGGAAGTCACTCTCCCTGACTGCTTGTCTCCTAAACACGTACTATAGCGGGCTGGAGTTCACGGCAAAGAAAAACATGCATTCTGCAAGATTAGTGCTTAAAGTCTGATTAGGTGTTGCAATTTAAAATCCAAATTTTCTACAGAGAAACTGCGTGGTATTGATCCAAACATTGTTGGGGTGAGGGGGCTAGCTGCTCATCTACAACCGCTAGCTGATGTGTATGATTGGTCAGTCACAAGTTTTGAATACAGCTGGATTCCAGTATTTTTGAAAAGGAGTGTTAGGGGTGATGGCTCAAATTTTTGGACTGGCCAACAAGGAAGGGAGGCAGTGTGGATTCTTGGAAGATGTACTGTGCCTGAGCAATTGCCCCATTTCTGCTGCTTAACTACCTTTTCTGTAAGGCATAACACTAGTTTTAAGTAAAAACTGCCTAATTTCCATCCAAGTCAGTATTCCTTAAAGTTAGGAGAAGTGCAATGAGTGCTGTAATTGCTAAGCTGGGTGTTGCAATAAGAAACTGCCTTGCTGATCTGGCCAAATGCCTCCAAAATGTTCTCCAGCACCTGCCCCCACTGTCTTGTATTCACAAGAATAATCTCATGTAATAGAGGTTCTATATAGCAACTGTGGATATCGGTCGTTAATACTTGTCTCCTTTGTGCATCTCTGCAATCCCCTTTGAAAGTCATTGGCTGGCACCATGTGCATAGAACTCTATGAATTATGTGTGTTGTATAATTTGTCTTTTCTGAACCTGCTATGAGTCAGTAGCATTGGGGAAGCTGCGTATTTGAAAAACACAGATTTGTTTATACCTCTTTCTTTTTACTACTTCATGTTCTGATGCGAGGTCAAAGAAGGAAGGTGTGACAGTTGTGTATTTCTCTCCCTATTGGTGCTTCAGTTGTTCAAATTATATGTTTTAATTGTATTTAATAGGGGAGCTTTTTGAGTTGTTTTTTCATGTGATAAATAATGCAGCAATACTGTTCTGAGTGCTGCTGTCTTTTTCATACATAGAGTGTAAAGTTCTGGAAACTGCTGTACTCTCTGCTGAAACGAATCCAAGACAGAGAAAGGACGGAGCCTGCTGACACAGGTAGCAGCTTACTATGTGAACTTCCTGTGCAGAGTTGAGCACACCTCAACACATTCATCCAAACCTTAAGTGTGCTATGAGTAGTATTGTTGTTAGTATTGTTTCCATATACAGAAAGCATGAAAATAAAGTTTCATCAGATGAATGCCAAAAATGGGAATGACTCAGTTAATGAAAAACTGTGGTGTAAAAGACTTAGGAATTTTTGCCAGCTCTCTCCCCTCTTACATAAAATTTTTCTTTTCATGCAGTTCTGCACTGTAGTTGTTTTGCGCTGACCATAGTTTGCTGTGACTTCCAAATTGGCAAAACATGGTTGATTATTTCTGCCCAAATTAGACTCAGAAACCCTTGTTTGAAGTGAAATACAGTTACAGCAGGAAACTGAAAGGGAACCTGTAGCTTTCCAGTCCTTTATACTGTATTTTGGTTTAATTCAGGCAATATTCCAAAGAGTACATAAACACCGGAAATATCTGACTAACATCTACATACAGTATACTAATGAACAAAAACTAGCAACTCTGGAAGACGAATGTGTTGACTATATAGGAAAGGCGGGGTAAAAATCTTATAAATACTATCATAATACATAATGCTAATAAAATGTTGGATCATACAGAATGCCAGATATAGTCACTGATAAAGAAGTTCTCAAGCATCTTGGCAGGATCACCTTGGCCTTGCAGTATCTGTGCCTTACTCTATCTGTCGCCCACTGACTAGTTGCAGGCTGATTAGCTCCTGAGAATATTGAGCAAGACTCCTGGGAAATCTAGGTAGGCTTCACATCAGATATACAAGTCTTTCAGGTGGTGGGGCTGCTAGTTGAAATCTTCAAGACAGCCATATTTGTTGATTCTCAATTCCTGGTTACTCAGTTCTGGAGAGCTGGAATTGTTTCCATCAGATCAATGCTTGAAGTTCTGTTCCTGGTTTGAATGCCTGCTAATATAGTCGGTCTTCATTATCCACTAGGGTTAGGTTCCTGGAAATCCTTGTGGATAGCAAATTCACAGATTATCATTAAGTGCAAGGGATACCTTATCTGCCATCAGAGGAATTCAGCAGAGAACCTCAGGAAGCCAGGAGAGTGCAACAGGAAGTGCCAAAAGATCTCTGAATGCTGCAGAGACGTTCCAGAGGCTGCAGGGATCTTCAGAAAGGCACCTGCGACCAGCATGTACCACTTGAACATGGCCAGTGGGTCCGTGCTGGTCACATGTGCCATTCTGAAGGCCTCTGCATAGTGGATAACAAGGACAGAGGTACAGATAATGAGGTGAGTGGTAATTCTGCTCCTTGCAGATAAACGAATTCGCAGATAGCAAGTTTCCATATAAAGAGGACTGACTGTATTTCAGGAAGCAGTTCATGTAGCAAAATGAGCTTCAAAAATGGGTCGATGTCCTCAAAGGGCCTCAATCTTAAAAAGGTCACAAGGGAGACACCAGCCAACAACCACTGTTTAGGTTTGCCATACAGGGATGAATACTGGCAGTTATCTCCTTTGCTACATATAAGATAATCTTAAAAGAAGGCTCTTACCTGGTTAGTAGGTTCCTGAAATAATATGCAAAAACTGCATACTTGCTTTGGATTTCTAAGAATTCTCTCCTTATCACCCCGTTTCAGAAACTGACCAGCCTTCCAATAAGCTATAGAGCTTTAGCACTTTGCTTGCACTTTTATTTGGCATCCAAGTCAGCATGGGTAGAAAATTGGAAGGAAGGTTACCTTCCTCTTCTACACTTTCACTTTTCTATAGCGTACCCACAGTGTAGACTTGTTATAGAGCAGTATTTCTCACTAGTGATACCAGTGATACTAATGGCACTTGAGGTGGTAACTGGTGATTTGCACGGGACACCCAGACTCCCACAACGTTGCTGGCAATGAGACCAGCAACAACGCAATAAGCAATAGTATAGTAGGAGGCTTAGTGGACAGAGCTCCAGCGTGTACTTTTTGTGTTCTTGAAAAAGCCTTTCCATCCACCCTGAGCCTCTTACCAGTGTTGGCCGCCCAAGCCAAGCCAGAAGTAACTGGCCATGATATGGCCAGTTACTTCCAGTGGTACTTCCATGAGTGGTCCATGCAGAGTGATACAGTGGAAACAAATCCAGTTATAGATGTTTGTTTTTCTAAGAACCAGGCCACTTGGAAGTTGTGTAAAGTGACATCTTCTGCCTTATTTGTTTCTTAGGTGCCCAAGTCAAATTTGTCAAAAGTACAGTCTTGAGCCATGGCTACAGAAGACTGGAATTTTATCAGCTTCCTCCTGATGGTTCAGAGGGGAGCAGGGAGCTGCTATTGGTTTTTTCCTGGCTCCTGTGCAGAATTGGCCTGGTGGAACAGCTACTCACATTGAGTAGTGTGAAACCTTGGGATGAAACAGTTATATGCATGGTGAGTAACTTCTTGTCAAAGGTCTGTGTGTGTTTGTAAAAAACATTAGCATTAGGTGGATCTGACTAATGGTGGTGGTGAGACTTGGCATACAGATTTGAATAGAACTCAGTGGAAAGCTCTTGAAATTGTAATAGAAAACACAGACTTAATCAGTAGTCCAGTTCAATCAGTATCAGTCCTGACTAAGTCCAATTATAACCAATGAAAACTTAGTTATGATGACTAACTATAAGTACATTGTCTTTTAATGACATTGTTGCAGCTGGATTGGGGCAGTAGTGTGAATAATTATAACAATGAGTTCCTTGCACTTTGATACGCTTGGCTTGTTTGATTTGTGTGAGAAAGGCATCTTGTGATATTTACAGCATGATGAAAAGAGTTTTAACTTTTTGGATGCGTTTTGCAGTTTAAACAAAACTGCAAATCGATTTCACAGGCATAGATCCGAGGAGCATATCAGGGAGGTTGACGCCTCCCCTAGTGCAAGGGCACGGTCGAGATCTGAGAGATCTGCAGGCTTCCTGTAGGACGCGCCCCCAGAGGCCAGGACTGTGTGGGTCAAGTTTTTTTAAAAAACCTCTTACCCCCTCCCCCCCCAGCAGTAATGCATTGCTGCCTTTGCCTTTCCTGCATCCCTTAAGTTTGGGAACCTCTGCCTTATGCACTTAGACCTTTGTTCCATCTAGTTTAGGATTGTCTCATTTAGACCTTTCCAGGACCTCAGAGGGTTCCAGCATTGCTTCTGAGATCCTACTTACAAAAGATGACAGGACCCTGGGCTCCAGATGTGTATTTTTTTTTTTTAGCATTTTTAATACAAGAATGCTCCTGTAAGGGCATTCTTGACAGATCAGTTAATTATTGTTCCCCATGTACCGTCAGTAATAAGGACTGCAGTCCTCATTTTGGTTGTTACTTTCACAGAAGTTTAGATCTACATTCAGTGCTCACTTGGAACCCAGTTGCTAAGCTTAGATGAAATGTGCCTTGTGTTTTCAGTGGAGCCAACAGGGATGTTTAGCTTGTGACAAGCTAAAATAAGCAGACGGTTACTGTTGCTAAGAAACAGCAAATGAACACAAGAAGCTGTGATACAATTAAGGAGAGCTAATGTTGGTTATAGTAGCAGTGTCCAGGCCTTGTTGTTCCTTTTTATTTTCAGACTGTATAGAAATTATTTTTAAATAATTCTGGTGTTGAAAGACTTACTGCATGTCCAGAAAACTGCCTGCTATAGCATTAAGAAGTCAGGACAGAAGGTTGTGTACCTGATTTGAAAAATCAAATGATATTGTATACTTTCCAGTTCCATTAAAACTAATGTGAGTTTCTTCATTGACATGGATTGCATCATTTATTTGTGGTTAGCATCGCAAAATACATTTTTAGATTCATCTGATTCTGTTCTATAAACACTACTTCAGCTTTTGATTGGCTGATCTGTGGCTTTAAGGGCTAATATCAGGATAAAAGAAAAAAAAGTTTTATATGACAAAGAGAAAGTTGTGACTCCAAGCTTGCTCACTAAGATAAAGAAATGTGTGATGGTTAATCTGAAATTTTGATTTTATGCAGACACAAATATAATTGGATAAGAGCTCAATCCATAATGCTAGCGATATGTCCGTATCACCAGCCAGAAGTGTCATGAATATGCAGTAAAGCACATTTGTGACACCACGAGTGGAGGGAGCACTGGCATGGGCCAGCGCTAGTTAGTGCCTGGCTTCAGCAACCAGCGGAAAGGCTACCGGCCCTCCAGCAACAATAGAATTCAAGGCAGAGAGGGGGGTAGAACTGGGTGGGGGAGGATCAGGTCCACACGGGGGCAGGAATGGCAGCAGCTTCTGCCACCACATCCTGAACCTCCTCCAGAGCTGGGCAGCCCAACGCAGGCCTCCTTGATACTGCTCCCATTCAAACATGGACGCAGAGTTGACGAGACCCATTGCTGCCGGCTGCGGTCTCCCCAGGGAAAGGGAGCAAGCACTGCCTTCCCCAAGAAGACCCTGATAGTTGCCTGGCCAGGCTCAGGATGCAGTGGCTGCCTTTTTGGCACTGCTACTCCTCTGGGCATTAGAGCCCTTAGGGCTGTAATTGACTAAAACATTTCAGCTAAAATCCATCAGCTAAGATTTACCCAGTAGTCCAGTTCCTTACCAGCACACTTACCATATCAAATCAAAAGAATTCAAACGAAAGCCCTCTCAACTGGATTCGACAGTACTAGGTGTGCATATTGCCGGGAAGAAACCCCGGGAAATCCCGAGTACCAGAAGTGGGCCATTTACAAGATGCCATTCTGAGAATGGGCCAAAATGCATTGAAAAGTCCTATACGTAAACTGCGCCAGTCCCAAGCTCGGACACAGTCCAACCACAGGTATGACTGCAGTTTTTCTCAGAGCTGGGTGTGCACATTGCAGGAAAGGCAGTCCGGGAACTTTGGAGTACCCGGGGTGGGCCATTTCCACCAGGTTCCAGTCTGAGGTTTTAGGATTTTGCATGCATTTTGGCCCATTTACAGATTGGGACCTGGTGGAAATGGCCCACCCCGGGTACTCCAAAGTTCCCGGACTGCCTTTCCTGCAATAAGCACACCCAGCTCTGAGAAAAACTGCAGTCATACCTGTGGTTGGACTGTGTCCGAGCTTGGGACTGGCGCAGTTTACGTATAGGACTTTTCAATGCATTTTGGCCCATTCTCAGAATGGCATCTTGTAAATGGCCCACTTCTGGTACTCGGAGTTTCCCGGGGTTTCATCCTGGCAATATGCACACCTAGTACTGTCGAATCCAGTTGAGAGGGCTTTCGTTTGAATTCTTTTGATTTGATATGGTAAGTGCGCTGGACTACAGCTGATTGTCTTGATTGTCTTGGCTATGAGGATTAAAATATTCCCCATTAATTCACAAAATTATGGATACAGAATTATGGAAGATACTAAAAAACAGTTTGCAAGAATAAAAATTTGCATTATGCTTACCCTCTGTAGACCATATTCATAACATCTTTGAGTATCCTCAAGGGTCTATTGAAGCAGTTTTAAGTTATTCCATCCACAGGCCAGGCTTGGAAACTAAGGGTGTGTAATATGGAACTCTTCTTCTCCTTCGGTCTTTCAAGTCAATGTCCTGAACCTCTGTAATAGGAATGAGATAGCAGCATGTGTTTTGTTTAGGTTGGATTTTATTTTCATTTGTAATATAGATATACGGAAGGGGGAAGTATTGGAATATGAACATGATCAATATTAAATGACATGACTTAATCATGTTTTTTGAATACTACATGGCAATATCAAGCAATTTCATGGCAATATCAGGCTCTTTGCAGTTTATGTCCTGTTATTTTATTATTATGTATCTGCAATAACTTTCAAAAATATTCTATTTTGAATATGCCTATACTGAATAAGTCATGTCATTTTTCATTAATCTATTTTGTGTAGTGTGTTCTTTCCAGACATAAACATTTGTAACTTTAACAATATTTCAGACTCTATAAAATCAATGTGATAAAGGGTGAGGTGATTTCTTCAGTAACGTCCTATTTTTGCAACAGCCCTTCCCAATTAAATGTTGATTGCCACCCCTGCCAGTTTATTCTACAGCTTAAGTGCAGACATTAACATAGCAAGCTGCATTATACTGAGTCTGACCATTGGTCCTGCTGGTTTTGTATTGTCTGCACTGACTCTCCATGGTTTGTCGGGTTTTTCCCTGCCCTTCTTGGAGATGGCCAGGGGTAGAACCTGGGATGCAAAGCATAAACTCTACAGCCACTCTCCTGCACTCATTTCCTCAATTGTATTAGTGAATGCAGCAGATTTTCAAAGTCACCTGATTGCCCTAGACTTTTGGATTGCCTTAGGAAATGTTTCCCAAAATGTCGCTCCTAGGAACCCTGGGACTCCCCAAGACTCTCTTAAGGAGCTCAACTAAAGCTCAGTAAGTGGCCACCATCTGCTCAGTGCTGCACCACTCTGCGCAGGCGCCGCCGTTCTGGGGACCCCCAAGATTCCATTTAGGAGTTTAAAGGGCTCCAGAGACCAAAAAGTTTTGGAACTGCTGTCTAAGGTATCATTGAAATAATGAATTTTGTAAAATTGAATTTGACCTGTGGGATTAGGCATGAGAAGCTAGAGCTTATTCAGCAGAAATGCCTTGCTTAAAATAAAATAATCCTTTAGTAGCCTCTGAAGGGACTAACTGCTGTATCCTTTGAGTATGTTTTCAGGGAGAGTTAATTATTATTGAACACTGTACCTCGTCTCCTAAGCATCCTTCTGTTGGGTTACTTCATTTGTCAGCAGGTGGAAAGTTCAACGTCAAAGGAACCTCTTCTCAGAGAATTTATTTCTTTGAGCATTGGCTTTATAGCTGTGCAAAGGCACTTTGGGATTCCTTTTTCTTGTAGAGGATTGAACTGTAGAAGACCCACTCGGCCAGTTCATTAGCCTAAATTTTTGATACCTTTAAATTAGAAGAAAAAAATTGTCATAAGCGTATGCGATTCTGCCACAAGAGTAGCTCTATTGAGAGTCCCTGCAACATCACAAAGCCTACAGGCAACATTTTCTGCTACATTAAATCAGGGTTTGAAACTGTTCGAAGATGGCAAAGAGGAAGAGGCAGCTCCTTCCTCAGTTTTCATTGGTTCATGATATCCCCATGGCCATAAAATAATGTTTAAAAGATTGTTTTGTTTATGCACATGTGTCATGTATACATGCTGTTGCTTGTTCTGAAGATGCATTTCTCAAAAAAAAATTAAAAGAATGATGACATCTCCTAATTTTAGTGTGATGCTCCTCTGAAAAGCCTGAAGGATGGGAGAAATCTGGTTCCATCAACGCACTGGAAAGGCCAGAGAGATGTCCGATATTTGCAGTGGCTGAATGGCCGTCTGCAGTTCCGGTGGAGGAGTTGTCACGCTGAACAGCAAGAGCAGTGTAAACTTCTCCATAAGGTAATTATTCACAGGATGGAATAATCTACTCCAAGATTTGACTACTCTATCTGGACTGGTTTCTAGAAATGTAAGTGAAAAAAAAACCTGTTTTTTAGCTTAGATGTGATCCAATTTTACTTTGCAGACAGAATGAGTTTGCTTTTGGGCTATAGGCCGGAGCCCAGAACATAGAATCATAAATTTGGAAGGATCCTTCAAGGCCATCTAGTTCAACCCACTGCTTAAAGCCTTGCTACACGCTGCACGAAATATCCACGGTACAGATACTTGTTGCAATTTTGAAGAAAAAAAATTTCTGCCTTGAAGGCTACAAAGATCAAAACCTAATTAAATTTAGGTCTGAAAATTTTAAAACACATTCTTTTTCTGATATAGGTATTTGTAACATCTTTTCCCCTCTGGTTTTGATTGATTGATAATATTTATTGGCCAGGTATGAGTACCATACTTGGAATTTGATTTCGGCTAATGGCTACATACATACTAACACTAGCATATAAACAATAGAATAAAATATTAGAATAATATTAGAATAAAATAAAAATAATATTATATATACATATAAAGTGTGTATATATAATATATATATAAAGTGTGTGTGGGTATGTGGGTGGGTTTGTATGTGGGTGTGTATGTATGTTCTGAATAGGCTCCGCAATGCCTTGACCGATCGGCACGAAACCCGGCACGCACGTACCTTGCGGCCTGGCAAAAAACACTGCGGGGGGCAGACCCCCCTACAGCCCCCAGTTTTTCGGGGAGGGGGGCCAGCGTGTCAAGAACCAAGGGGATTGCATTGGACTAGAGGTCTGCTGCCACCCTGTGGTCACAAGCGATTCTGCAGGTTATGTGGTAGGATTGCAGTAGCTGAGCAGATACACAGGCAGTACTCAAAACCGAAAGTGAATTCGGGACTCCCAGTCCCGGAGTTGCCCAGGCTTGATAGAGCATGCTCCAGACAATTCCAGCACCCAGTCGGATCTGAGATGGACATATTTACACAGAGCTCACTGGCCAGCTGTTCCCGTTTCTCATACTTCACTACTATCCCACCAGATTACCTGCAGACATTGTTCAGTAAGTGTGAAAGTTTCATTTTGCTCTCTTGGTTGATTGTCTACCTGCTTCCTAATTACTTTCACAGTGATAGTGTCCATTTTGGGCTCAGGGTCATCAATACTGGGGGGGGAGGGCCCCCCTAATTCATTCCTTCTCCTACTAGAACCTCGGGATACATTGTCCCCCGGGCAACGCCGGGTCACAAACAGCTAGTAAAATATAAAATAATATAAAATAATAATATATTAGAATAAAATAGTTTTAAAATATTCCCTGCTTTGTAGTTCATTATTCAAAAGCATCTAGATTAATTCTAGATTAAAGATATTTTATACTTTAAATAAAACCCTCAAAATCTTTAAGCAGTCTTTGCTTGGTTTTAGTATTTATTTGCTTCATAAGCTGTAAATATTAGAACAATTGAGGCTGTTCATCATTCAGTTTATGCCTCATCTCCTTCCAAATGGTGCATTTATCTTGTTCAACCACACGTAAAAATCTTACCAACTCATTTTTACTTCTATTTGTTGTCAAGAAGGTCTCTGCACTTCTGAGGGCTTCCTTGTTGCACCACCCTATGACCTCAGTTTCCCTAACATAGACTCTGAGACAGACTCTTAACAGGTCCAATCCGCTGAAACACCCTAGTAAGGGAAGCTCGTGTTTCTGACAACCTTTGTCATGTGCCTATGTCATGTGGGTGTGAGAGAGCAGGGTTCTTTCTGTAAGAATGGGTTTGTACTTCCCTCTTGGTGATGGAATCATTTTGTGGGCTCTTTGCCTTCTATGAAGCCTTTCTTCATGGTGCATCAGAATTTGAAGCTAGGCAGGGTATCATCTGTTGGTGCCATTGCATCCCAAAGAAGAGAAACATTATTGACTGGAATGCCATTTGAGCCCTTGGTGTTTATATCGACAGATTCCACGAGTTCAGGTGCTCCGACACCTGTTTGTCTCCTATAAGCCAGGGGTACTAGGGTTTTCAAGTCTCTGTGTCTACTTTTAGCAAGTGTGTTGTGGAATACATTTCGCTGGTATCCAATTCTACATGGAAAACTGTCCTGGAAGACGTCAGTGCTTGTTCTTGGTACAAGTCAGCACTTCTTAGTGTCAGCACTTCTCTAACATACCTTTTAACATATTACTGGAGTACATTTGCCAGGCTATCAAATGTGCCATACCCCTTGCTATTACATAGGCCTTCTTCTGCAGGTCCTGGGAAGTTTTTCTTTCCCACAATGTTTAGGCATCCCTTTGCTGCCCGCTCTTCTATAGGATGTACATGAATGTACAGTTGGCCTTATTATGAAGTTCTTTTCTGTGCAGCATGTCAAGAGCAAGTAGACCCCCTACTTGACTATAGACTGTAGGGAAAAGACGCTATTCCTTACTTGCATGAGCTCCTGTTGGTTGGGCAATATAAGATAAGGACTTCTCTGGAAATCCTTTCCTTCCGGCTCTGCAGCTCTTTATCTATTTGCAGGTTTCTTCTCTGGCACTAAGTCTTCCTTATAGAGTTGTTCAGTTAGTGTGTGTTGGGCAGGGGATATGAAGTTCTCATGCGTTATCCAGCTAGTATCATGTCTTGAAACTGGGAGATTTCTCCTTTCTGGATGAAGTAGCAAGCTTCTTTTTTGCTGGCCGTGCCTTTTAACCAAATTGAAGGTAACTATTTGCTGTTTGTTCTCTATATTGTCAAATGGAAATGAACTTTTCCAGAAAACCAACTTTCCAATCTTTTACAAATGGCTAAATTCTGAAACTGTTTTTTGTTTGCTGAGTGAACATGTAAGACAACAATATTTATCTTAGATGCAGAAGCATCATTAAGGTAGGCAAACAGGAGGAAGCATTGGTTGGACTGGACTTTTTAAATTCTCTTTTTTATATACTGCAGTGGACTCTATCAGTACAGAGCATTCGGCTAACATTGCTGGATGCTTCTGAGGTTTGTTCATGTGCATTTATTTTTTACTAGCTTTCCCAAAAGAAAATAGTATTTGTCCTTTTCTTGTCCGAAATTTGTTTTCCCTTGGAAATTGCCAAGCCTGCCAGAAATCGACAAACCTCTACCTAACAATAGTGATGTTAGGCATACAGTAGAGAAATCTCGTAACAGTAGTGATGAGCTTCGGTGTATCTTTTTTCTTTTTCTTACTCTTACCTCTTTATTCCAGGTACATGCTTGCACCATTGGCTTTCATACTAGCCCAACTATTGGCCATTTTTCAGTCATAGAAGCAGATATCGTGAGACAACCTGATAACTACAAAGAGGTAACCTTCTTTTTGTGATATGATGCTGGAAATTTAGCAGAGGAATTCCATGGATCGGTATGCCTGAATTTAGCTACTAGAGTTCCTGGAAACTTCCCAATCTTTGACTTCTTTTATTATCTACCTTTTATCCAGAGGTTCCCAAGACAACTCACAAAAAGATAAAAGCAATATAAGAATAATAAAACCACAATCAACCTAGTCAGTAAAACTAAATCAAGTCAGGCAATAAAAGTAAAGCGTTGGCTGTAGTTTCACTCAGTCCCCACCAGAAGCTTGATGAAAGAGAAGGGTTTGGGTTTGTTTTAATGACAAGAATTAACAGCACCACAGTTCCCCAGGAGGAAGTTTACAATCAAGCCTCAATCAATTAAGCAGATCCCCTCCAGAAGATATTAATGAATGTTAATGGTAGGCTTGTATGGCATCAGGAAGTCCTTAAGATACTATGGTCCCAACTGCATAAGTCTTTAAAGGTAGTGATCTGCAGCTTGAATTGAACCTAGAAGCAGATGGGAAGCCCATGCAGTTCACACAGGATTGGAGTTATGTGCTCCAACTAGTTGCCACATTTTGATCTAGTTGCTGTTGGAGTTGATCTGTTGCACTTGATCTGAATGTTTTTCAAAGGGTAGTTGTAGATAGAGTACATTCTATGAGCATTCCACCTGAAATGAGGAACCTCTTGGCTCTGTTGTTTCAGCAGTTGTCAGGGAAGAGAATTCCCAGTATAAGACAGGTTGATCTAAGGGAATCGGTTAGCGCATGCACACACTGTCCTGCTTCTCGCTTTCTCTTTGTTGGACTAGCAGCTGAATCAGAAAAAAGCCTTGTTAGATTTTGTAGCTACAAAGACCAGAAGAAGGCTGTCTGGGGGGAGGGAGAACTCTCTCACAAGAGCACTGAAAATCCGTTGAACTACTTGGGAACATGAACCAGGCAGACAAAGGGTAAAAATAGAACAAGTTTATTAAAAGCCTAACCAAAAGGGATTAAACAAAATGGAAAAAGAAAGGCAGGTAGTAAAACTACCAACAGGATATGAGCTTGTCAGGAAAATATAAGGAAAGGTTTTCACCAAAAGAATGCAATAATCGGTAATGCCCGGCAGATGGCGATGGGATGCCACTCAATAGCATGTGTCTCAGCTCAGAAGTTTAACACAACTACAAAACTAATACGACAAAACACTATTGTGATCCTAGCTAGTTTAATAGTTTAATCTATTTACATTGCATAAGGAATACCAAATCCTCTCTGAGTTCCCAACAAATGGAGTACTCAGGCGACTGGTTAGAGAAAAACTTCTTCCTATGGGCTTGGAAATTTATAATGCGGCTGTATCATATCATCAAGTTAGATGATTTGGAGGAGTGGTTGCTACCTGGTCTGTCTCACCCATTGGACCAAGATAGGAAGGTTTGCTACCCAATTGCTAAATGCAACCAATCTCAGCAGGGAGCTAGCCATCTCAAATGGAAAAAGAGCTCTGATAATCTAGCACATTATTGTCTCTGAATGATGTTTATCAAACAAAGGATAAGTCAGCCCCAAAAGTTTGTCCCAAGATGCCAAATGGCACAGAAGCCTTGGGGGAGCTAAAAGTAGCCCAAAACGCAAATAGGCCAAAAATATGGGGCGGGGAACACATTGCAGCAGTGTTTGAGCCTATTATGTGAATGTGTAGCCCCTCAAAGAGGTCTCTAGGTGCAAGCTGATGTCATCAGCTTATCCATCCCCTGAGACCTACACAAAGATTTAAGACTACACAGTGCAAAGTGGACTCTCCCTGTCACCCTCAAGATGTCATTAGTATGAAGGGCCCAATCTCTGTTATGCTGGTTCCAGGTGTGCGTGGGTTCTGGTGCTTTGCAATAATTGTATGCACACTCTCACAAATACTGGTCAAAGACTAAAGTTGGAAATTGAGGTACTAGAATGGAGCTTTGAGCGTCTCTTCTTTAGAATGTATCTCCTGCTTTTTCTTTCCATTCAATAATTGCAAGCTGCTTATTTTCAACTCTCTGGGAAGTGTTGCTCTTTCTTCTCTTTGTTGGTTGTCAGAGACTGCTGGCTTTTTCTTTACCTTTGTTTCTTTACTAGCTATCTCCACATTTTATACCAGTTGTTTACTGTCTTTGTTTATTACATCTGTCTACCCTGGCCTTGGTGTTGAGGATTTGTTAACATTTTGGGCTTCAGAGCTTATTTACAGCTCTTTGACTGTGCACCAACCAGACAAGCCAAATTAAGCGAAATCTCCAGCCAATGCTGAATATTCCATGCAGGCATCTCTGTGTTGATGTTTTAGACAATGGGAACAAAAGAACATGTAAAATTCATCCAAGTCAAAAATTCCCATGTGTGCACGTGGCTGGCAGAGTTAGCATGTACAGAGCTAAATAGCTTTGGTTTCAAGCGTAGGGAAATGTTCTAAATGCAATGCGACACTTCTATTAAGGTTGCTTTGAATAATTATTTAAAAGATGTATATATCGCTTTTCCAGGGCTCAAAGTGTTGGCATAATGGGTGAATAAAAAGAGCCAGCATTTCAGTTTCTTTATAAATAAATGTGCATATTGGTGGATGAAATTATACATCACTAGGTGTGGTATCCTTTAAATTAAGGATTGGATGTTGATATTCGCCAGCAGAAAGGTATTGGCCTGGTTTCAGTTAAGTCAAGAATAAAATTTCACCTCAGAATTCCTGTGAGTGAACTTACTTTGACCTACATAAGATGTGTGTGCTTTTTTTCTGACAGACAGGTTTGTGATTGGCAGATAGTGAGGTTGCTGTATTTGCACTGAAGTGGAAAAGTCATGTCATTCCTTTTAAAGTTCAGCACTCAATTAAGCTCGATAGGCTCAAGGCTTCCCTTTTGTTATTTTTATAGGTGGATTAGCTAGTCAGTATTAAATGGTTGTCCCCACTGGTGCCCAAATCATAGTGTCAGCCCACATGGGGTTTCTCATTTTTGGAAAGGTATGGAGTGGGCTATGTGGATACCCAGTGCCTTTTGAGCCAAGGCAGGCAGCCTGCTAATCTGTGAAAGCTGAGTGCAATGCATTTTGAGCCGATCGTCATCATCAGCCAATTATTCCACAGGCCCACTGAGTCCTTGACAGCATTACCATCAGACTCCATTAATAAATGTCATCAACACGGTGATCCCTCAGCACCCTCTCTCCATTCCTTGCCAGCTAAATTCCTATTGATAGAGGGACTCGGGTTGCTATAGTGTGGCTTGTGTTGCTGATTAAGAGTTGAAATGAGGAGATTCAGCATGTTTTCTGCTGAGTGTGCTGCAAATGTCATTGGAAGGCTAATGGTGGCTTAGGAGGCTTCTTCTCCATCATACTATCTGCTCTGTTTCCAGGGGCAGATTGCATAAAAACAAATTTCATTTCCAGGCCCCAGAGGACTCAGAATTTGTTTGACAGGTATATGGCAGGTGCCTGTCCTTTCAAGAGCAAGAAAGGCATATCATGGCCATGGATAGCCAGTGGAGTATCCCTTGAATATGAGGGCATATCAGCAGGCCCAGGGTACTAGTATCACAAGGGACATTCCTTGTGATGTCCATCTTGGTTATGTAGGCCTGGAGCAAGAAATGAAGGAGGCAGCTGGTGGTGGGTTCCATAAGGATCACCTACACCTCTGGGTTTCCTGAGTGCATTCTCCTCATTTCTAGTCACTGCAAGCTCCCCTTCTGCTCAGGGAACAATCTGAAAATATTGTCGTGGATGGAGTTATACTGGACTCAAAGAAAAAGAAACCACCGTAATTTACAAAACAAACAGCCTTATTGAGCTTCCTCCGTGAGGGCTATGTATATATGTACAAGAAGAATGACTTTTAAAAAGAATGTTAGCAGCCATGTAATGCTGTTTGCCTGCTTGGTGTTTGGTGAGCAAACCACATCGTTGACCAGGGAGCACCTGCTTGCCTTGTTATTTACTCTCCCTCCTCTGACTTAGGACTCAGCCTCTTTTATATAGGGATTACATTCTTCCTCTGTCCCACTGCAAGGTTGAGAATACTAGGGCTACGTGCACTTCCCAAATACCGTATAACTGTGACTCAGCAGCCAGCCTGCCTTTAACAATCTCCAGCCCTAGTCTGCCCAATTAGGGCTGGCTTTGTTAAGCCACAAACATCTTCAAAGCTTTGAAGTGCCCTCAGTCTTGTGACCTAATTGTCCCATCTCTTTGGGAATCTCTGGCACTTTCAGATATCCAGAGGATCATCTTCTAAATTGTCCTCTGCACCCTAACTCTCAGATATTCTCCCTGATTTCCTGGCGCTTGAAAGGATCAAACGACTAGGTCTTGGGTGACAACTGGAAGTTGTGCTGAGCCTCATGGCCCCACGTTTGGTGGCATCTACAAGCAAGGTATATGTTGACACCTGGAATGACTTCCTTTTTTGTTTCATAAGCAAATATTCTATTTGCTTATAGAGAAGGTTGGTATTCTCACCCCCATATTCCTCCTGATGGGAGGCTCAGAGGGAGTAATTTGCCTGCGGCCACCTAGAAAGTTCTTGACAGATGCTGAGATGCAAACTAAAGTCTTCCTCATTCATGGTTTATGGTCCAGTCCTATCCAGCACCAGCGCAGCAGGGGCTACAGAGCCCATACTGTACCCAGCACTGGTTAGGAGCAGGCTGGAGGTTTCCTTGGGGTAAGGGAACATCAGTTCCCTTATCTCTTGCAGAGCCCTAGCCTGCCCAATGGGCAGAGGCAGATCTACAGGGAGGGCAAAGCTCTAAGTGTTGCAAGAAGCCTTACCCTGTCATGAAAATCCCTCCTCTCCCTTGCTGCTGTAGCCAGTAAGCAACGCCAAGATGTTGCTTTTCCCTGTGAGGATTGGCTAAAACTGTGCAGGAGAGGAGTGATTTCCACTGCAAGGTAAGGCTTCTTGCAAAACTTAGAGCTTTGCCCTCCCTTAGATCTGCCTCTGCCCAATGGGGCTACTTAGATCTGCACCAGTGAAATCACTGGCGTAAGACCAAGAAGCCCAGCATCTGGGGAATAGGCTTGGGAAGGGGAATTAGTTAGGGTATAAGCCAGTGTCATCCTCCCCGCTCCCCTAGCCTGATCCTCAGCATTTCTGTGCTGTTCAGAGCAGCTCCTACCTGCTCTACAGCATGTTCGCAACTCCCTAGGCTGGCGCAGCAACAGCTGCGCCTGCAGAAGGTAATTGGATTAGGTGTGCTCTGCCAGTCTCTCAGATACTACGCTGCTCCTGCTCTGTCTTCAGTGTGGTTTCTCTGGCCTTCCACAGTTCTTGTAGTTCCCTGCTTATCCCGCCCCACGTTGTTTTTTGTCCACTCAGTGGTAAATTAGTTCTTCAGTGACGTAACCTTCAGAAGTCTATAATAATTGACATTTGAAGGCCCACCAATATAATGTGTGTATATATTGCATTCATGGATGCATAGTTTTAGTTAAGTAATTTGCAACAGTTGATTAGAATTTACATCTTACTAAACAATGTTTAGGAAATAATGGCTGTTTGACATTTTGCTTTTGAGAGGCTGTTGCAGTGTTAAAGTATTTTCTTTAAATGCAGAAGGTCCAAAGTTCAATCCCTGTCATCTCCAGATAGGGCTGAGCAATGGCATTACTAGGGTTTGCATCACCCAGTGCAGGAGGTCAGTGCATCACCCCCATGATGGACCTCCTCCCATACCAAACCATACAGAATAAATTACAGTATCATACACACAACCTAAATGCAGTGGCATCACTAGGATTGGTGGAACCCCCATTAACTTTATTTCTAAAATATATATATAGTAGTACAAGTTTCCCAACTAATCAGTAAGCAACAAAAAACCCAGTGACTAACCCACTGGCACTTGCACAACTGAATTAAGAGTTCTGGTATTAGTTGTGATAAATGAAAGCTGACTCAGACTAACACCTTATTGCAAGAGTTCCCAAACGTTTTTGACTTGTGGCTCCCTTTTGACTACTGACCATCGGCCACGGATCCCCATTACCAGTGAGTAGTAAGAAAAAGGCGCTCATCTCATGCTCAGAGACATCCATGACTTTATATTCCCTATGGTTAAGCCCTGCTGTTGAAAACAAACCACAGGGCAAAAGTATTGCTTTGTATTTAAATCCTGGCAATTATACTGATTTGCTGAAGGAATTGAATGAGGACATACACGCACAGGGAAAGGGTTGCAAACGCATACTCTGGCAAAAAGAAGAGACTAAGAAAGTTGGGCATTGCAGCTCAAGCACAGATTCTGAGGGTGGGGAATGCAGCAGTCTATGAGGCTGGAATAGTTCTCCCTCCTTGACAGAGCAATTTGTAATGGGGTAGGGGCTGATGAGACTAACTCTTCTATGCAAACCAAGGCCAACATGCAGTTGACAATTTCTCCCCCCCCCCCTTTGCTTTCCAGCTTGCCAGGGGGATGTCGCTGCTGCCATTGCCTGCACTCTCCTCCTCCACCCACAGCTCCTTTCTATTATCTGGTCACTCCCCACACATGTTGAGCCAGGTTGAGTGAAGCAGATCCTACCCAATACCAGTTCCAGGCTGCTGAACTACAGGAGGTCATTGTCAGCATCACCTTCCTGCTGGAGCGGTGGCGGGAGGGGCTTAGGCAGTTCTGGCGGCCAGAGGAGGGGGCTGAGTGCCATTGCCTTGCACTTCCTTTGGCCTAGGGCTAGGCTGAGTCAATGCCACCTCACTGGATGAAAGCTCAACGCCCTGCTCTTGCTCTGCTGGGGACATTTGCAAGGAAAGGCGCATCTCCTCCTGAGCTCCACTTTTCTAGAAGTGCTTCTTTTCCACACAGGTGCAGGCAGCCCCTTGCCAACACTCCTTTGCCTTGCAGAGCAGGTAGTAGACCCCTCCCGCCCACCCACCCACCCACCCTCCTGCAGGTGGAAGAGCCTTCTCAATCCCAGAGACAAACCCCTGCTCTACAAGCAAGGTGCCTGCACACCACCTCCTGGCTCTGGCTGGAGAGAAGCATCACTGAGGGCAACCACATCACTCATACCTGACCCCCACTCCTTCCTGCACGACTGGCTGGGGTGTTTTTTGCATGGGAGGAGAGAGAGAGAGAGCACGCACCTCCCACCGCTCTCAACTCAGGCTTTCCAAATTTGGGGATTCTGCCCCATCCATCCCAAACTCTCACACACATTCCCACAGAGCTGTGGAAGGGGTGATTCTCCTCCCCTTGGCATTCTGAGGAAAGGAGGCAGGAACGGCACCCACCTTCCAAACATGAGTGGCGCTCAGGGCGCTCCCTAGAATCCCCATCCTTCAGATAAGTGTGTTATTTGCATGGATGGGGGAAAGCAGGCTCACCCTTCCGTCCACATGCTATGCAGACATGCGCCTCTCTTCCCGCCCCCCCCCCCAGCTCACCTTATTGCTTGTGATGAGGTGCTGGACCAACTTGACCATGGCAAAGTGGGAAAAATATGACATGGGAATTAAGTTTGCTGTTCCATTCTTGCTACTATTGTCAAGATTTCCCATGAGCAACAATATTGCCAGATCCACTGTTTGTTACATTATTGTGTGCAGTTGTGGGCTTCCATTTTTATCTGCTTCTTTATCTGGCTTCTCTTGGTATGGAAGCTTTCACAGGCTACTTCCCTGCCATGGAAATAGTGTCCTAACTGCCTCCTGGAATGCAAGTCTCAATTTGTCTCGCTGGCCTCCCTTCAAGATGCTTAAGCTGCCTCCCTTCAAGCTGCTGCTATGTCTCCTCTTCTGGATGTCTGCTCTTCAGTACCACTGCCTGTCCCTCATTCACTTCAACATCCTTTATCATACTTGCTTCTGAGTTGCTAGTAGAGCCCTTTGCAGAAATGCAATGCAAAAAAAAAAGTGTAGCACAGCAGTCCACAACTTAGCAATACATCCAGTGGTGTGTGTGTGTGTGTGTGTGTGTGTGTGTGTGTAACCTCAGAAGGGATGAACCTCAGAAGGAATGAGCCTGTTACTGCTAAACAAATGGCAGCTGTGCTATGCAGTTAGCTGTAAAGCACATCACCCATAGGTAGTTATGTGCATAGAGTCCCATTTTGATAGTGTGAATCAGCCCTTCATGGTAGCGCTACTGTGATATTTAAAATCTAAGGTAAAATATGGGTATGAAATGCTTCAGATCTTGCTTGCTTTCTCTTGGAAAGCAAGAGATTTTCATTTGTGGCGACATTTATCTTAAATGCATTTCTTCAGGGTTTTTTCTGCTTGCAATTAGTGCCCCAATGGGAAGTCCTGGCAGCTTTCTAATAATGTTCAAGCTGGCCATTCTATTTTGCAATGTTATTACCCTAAGCTAAAAATTTCCCTTGGCTGTCATCTGTCACCTAGATTGCCCCACAGTGAGAATTTTCCATACCAGAAAGAGAATTAACAGAACTGCAGTTCCATAGTTGCTGTCACCATCCTTAAGGAAGCCTTCAGAGAAGAGTTACGACTTGGCACGTTTTATTGGCCAAGCATGTAGAGTTCTTGGTCCTTGAAAAATGATACTAAGGTTCATCTTGGGCTCCATAAATTTCTGGAGCGTGTAGCAATTGTATTGTCCCTTGTTCATTATGTTACGTGCATGGAAACTCTTACGTGGAAGTCTATGGCTACCTTTAAAACAGACCCGCCCCCAGAGCAGTATATCTCTGCTCTGATAAACTCTGCCTTCTAGATGGCTTTAGTGCCTTAGGAGTACATCCTGTTATTAAATTTAATGCTACTGTATTTGTATGGAGTGCAGACTGACACAAGATATTTTAACAGACCTTAACGTCTATGTCAAATGATGCACTGTGACTTAAATGGCAAAATATTATTCTTTTTTTGTTTCCCATAAAATACCCAATCACTTTTGCACTGGTTCCTGAAGCATTCCAGGTCCAATGTGTGTTGTTTTAACTAGGAATGACTAGAACAGACTGCTTCCATTCTGGAAATGTTTTGATGGATGTGGAAGATTTCCCTTCCCCCCCCCCCAAAAAAAACAAACAAACAAAAACAAACCAACAAACCAAAGTTGTTCTGATAATTCCATATAAGATTATGGAATTCAGTCTTGTCACCAAGCAAGCAGCAGCATTAACACATGGATGTATCCGTTAGATCTAGCGTGGTTTGAAGGCTGCACAACATCTTGTCAAGTTAATGCAAAGGCATCTGGAACATTTAATCATCAACTTCACAATCCTGCAAAGGACTCTGTTATTAAAGGCTACACTAGCTCTTCCCAGGCTGTGCTCATGCAAAGGCACAATACTATCATTACATCAGTGCAAAGAAGTAGTGCATCTTGGAAACCTAAACTGATACCAGAACCTTGCAAAACATGCCAAGTCCTGCTCTAGTCCTGAAACAATTCTTAACGAATGGGAGCCCCAGATTTTGATCTAGCTTCTGGTTAGAGAGGAATTGGGCAGCAGTCTCTGCCTTAACTGATCTGCTTTCCCCCTACTTTCAAAGCCTCCGCCTTCTCTTTGTCTCAGTGGAATCTGACGGCAACCAAAAATAGCCCATCTAGAAGGCCATGTGGCCAGCAATAGAAAAACATAAAATCATTCAAAGAATTAGAAGAAATAACATGGATAAATTGCTTGATGCATCAATCACAGATTTAAAATGTGGATTGTTGATGGAAACATGGCTATAATGTTGTAGTTGCCAAAAGCATTGATTTCTAATTCAAATTGCAACACTTAGGGAATGCTGCTTGAACGCATGCTATTGCCAGGCTTGAGTGACAGCTTGAGCAAATTAAATGGGAAGGTCTTCCTACCCAGAAACAAAACACTCTGCTAGTTTTCAGCATCTCTACTTGCCCCAACTCTTACACTTGGCGCATATTAAATCTTTTTTTTAAGCATAAAAATCAAACAAGCACTACGAATTCAAAATCCCAATTGCTCCTGTCCCTTGGAACTTGTTTCAAGCTTTGGGACAGGTTTTTACTCTTGCTGCAGGGTTTAAGATAATGCTGACTTTATTAAGAACTATCTCCCTAATTAAGGTACTAGAGCTAAAAATTAATCAGATTCTGAATTATCTATATATGCAGTACCTAACAAAATCAGTGAGAGCTAACATTTGTCAAGGTGGAAAATGCAGAAGGGGAAAAGGTCTGTCTGACTTGTGTGAGAAATTCATTGAGAGTTAGGATGAGAAACTCACCTGGAGTTAGGATGGCACAGTTAGGCCAGCAAAGTTTGGCTGTCACAAGGGCCACCATAAAGTGTGTTTGGACCACCCTCAGAGTCAGGGAGGATGGCGCACGTCTGTGTGCTGGCCTCTCTGACTCCAAGAGTGGTCCAAGCATACTTTACGGTGTCCGGTGTGCCGGCCAAACATTGCCGGCCTAACTGTGCTGACAACTCCAGATTAGGATTGTGCTCTGAGAAACCAGCCTCAACAATTTTTCCATAATGATGTGTTATTATAGGTGCTCTGATGGCACACATCTGCACTTAGACATGTGCAAAGCATATATGTTTTTAGGGATCTTTTACTGCCGGTCATAGTCCACATGCCTTTGGACGGGTATTAAAAATGGTGGGAAGGGATTGTAACTCCAAATCCAAACCATTATTGAAGGAATCAAATATACAAAGGGAAATTGCATAGGAACCTAAAACCACTAAATGATGATAGAAGGCTAGGCAACTTACACCACAGTTCCTGTCCAATCCTTTTGGAGCCATATGCTGCCAGAATAAGCATTTCAGCTGCCAGGGCAGGCAGCCAGCTCTGCATATCAGCAGCCTCTAGACACTTGTTAGCCCTGGTATATAAGCCTAGGGGTGGTGGGGGGAGGGAAGTTAATACTATGCACTTAATTTTGAGAAGAAAAAGGAGAAAAAGGAGGCAAGGTTAGGCAAAGGGAGTGCCATGGTGAGGAAAAGCAGGTGGATGAGCAGAGTACTGGGGGACTCAGTGAGAATGGCTTTGGCCAAGTTATTTTGTCCAAGCCCCCTAAAGTCTCCAGGATTTATCTAATGTAGGACTCCTAATCCTGGCAACTGTTCAGCCAGTGGTGTCATCTAAATGATTTAAGAACAGTACTCACTTTTGATTGGCACGTGTCGGGACCCGACCACTGGAAGTGACGTCATAAGCCAGAAGTGATGTTGTGGCAGGAAGTGACATGAAAAAAGCCCTTTTTGAGGCCTCAGACGATTTTAAACTGATCCAACAGTTGCAACAGTATTCCACAGCACCCCCAGAACATGTTAAGGAGGCCTGGCATCATGTTAAAACCCCAGAGCAACTCATTTTTCAGTGGCAAGGAAAGGAAAGGCTCCGCTCGCTGCCTGCCTGGCTCTGAGAACATGCAGGCAACTCAAACATGCAGGAAATTCAAACGTTGCAGAGGGCGGAGTCGACGAGTGGGCGGGCGAATGGGCGGGGCCAGCTGTAATCCTAGAAACCGGTACTCGCGTACCCCCGCGTACCCCCTGCATGACATCACTGGCCTGTAGGCATTAGCCTCAAAAGAAAATGGTGGAAGCAGCCCTTCTGTGACCCACCTGATCCTGGGTTGCACCTGATGTTCTGGGTCCTGACCCACCTGTTGGAAAACTGCCCATGAGAGTGTGGAAGCCACAAGTGGGGCACCTTAGCTTACAATATCCATGTCTGCAAGAGTCTATTTGTAAGCAACCATTCTCTTAAATTGACTCTTTCCAGTTCTAATTGCAAATAAATGGCACTTGCAGTGGAAATCCCTACTTAGCCACCTATGATACATTTATTAATAGCATAGTAAATCTGGACATAATCCAATTAGAGAGACAGTTCAGAGGAGAAGAAAAAAACACAAGGAATCATATTCCCATCAAGAGACTTTTCAGAAGGTGGTGCACATTTCGTCAATTTCAGGAAATGTTCACAAGACAGAGATTTCAGACGAGGCCCATCACACCTTTTTGGATGAGAAAAGTTTCTTATACCCCCTGTTGACTGTTACTTTTGTTTCCATTGTCAAAAAAAATTGATAGCATGGTTCATTTTATTTATATTGCATTTATTTGATAGTCCTGGAAGTAATTTTACATTTCAGGATAGGAATGTGTGATACTGAAAACCTTCCCATTATTGCAAGGCTCATTATTCCCATTATTGTAAGACAGGCAACACAGTTTGCTTTGGCAGCTTATAAAATATGAAATAAATACGGGCATGTAATTGGTATCTTGTTATGGGACTCATTTAATTTAACCTAACTGCTATTTCATACTTGTGTGAGGAAGTGTATTCATGAAGATTGTGTTAATCGCCAATTTGGTTATGAATATTATTATGAATATTTATATACTGTTTTTAATTTAAAAAGTCATTCACAAAGCCGTTTACATGGCAAAATAAATCATTACATGGTTTATGTTCTGGCTTTATGTTTATATATGCTTGTAATGATCTGTTGCTCCTAAACGTTTTGCTTATAAACCTTTGGCCTTAAAAAAAATAAACTTGACATTCATTAGGTTTTCACATCAGCTGATGAAGGCCTAGGCATCACTGAGGTGGTAAATCTGTGTCTGGGCTATGCCATTTTAGACTGCAGTTGGAGTCTAGTTGATGGAATGCTCCACTATACAAAAATAAAATTCCCTGCACTTAGAAAAGTAGCACCCCAGAAACAAGGTTTCTAACCTAGCTTCTCCTTTGTATACTGTGTGCACCTTGGTCATCACACTGTGGCCAAGTTCTCATGAAGCATGAACTGTGAGCCAGTGTTTCCCAATTCAGATCTGGTTTTCGGCAACCACTTTCTCTCTCAGCCTCACCCACAATGCCCCTGCAGAAAATGGGTATACTGTTTCTATATATCTAAGCCTATTCTGAAGGGCACATAATTCCTGTGATGAAGTATATGAAGCACCCTAGTGCTATACACAAACAAAATAAATTAGTAAGTGATGACTTGTGATTTATCACAGTTCTGGCTTTGGAACCCAGGGTTTTGAGTGCCCGCTTAGGCCTGCTTTTGTGTAGAGTCCTTTCAACTGTGTGCTGAGAGTGCCTTATGATTTTTGGTTGCACAGCCATAATAAGGCAGGATGTTTCTTTTTATCTAGTTGTTGCAGTTGATGGAATCTGAAAGCTCTCAACTGGAAGCCTTTCTCAGATGGAAGCCTCTGGAATCAGTTTATTGGTGTTGGATGGTAAGCCCCTAATTAAATCTTTGAAGGGCAGTTCTTTATATCTTCAAATATCAAGAGTTACCTTGAAAAAACCAAATATTATACAAATGTACGCTGCTGCCTGCTCTTTCCTTACAGCAGAGTTCACTGTAAAGGGATGGAGGAAATTATTTTTACTTGCCTAAAATATTGATGTCTTGCCTTTGCCCTCCCCATTGGGAGGTGCCCAAGTGTGTCAAGTGTACTATATTGTTTTTCCATATTAGTGATAGTCCTAGCTACAAGGAACTTAGAATCGTAAAGAAAATTATGGGGGAGGGATTAAAAGAGGGCAAATAAACTAAAGCATGTTGTTAAAAACAGAATTCTGTTCCTCACAGGGCTGTTGCTGTTTTATGGTTACTAGAAGTGGGGAGGGTTATAGTAACCACATACAGGCTGCACGTACAGCACAGTCCTGTGCCTGTCTACTCAGAAGTAAGTTCCACTGAGTTCAGTGAGACTGCAGCCTTAAGGGGGCGGCAGCATCAATTGAAGTTTGCAATGGTGGGTCTGTGCTGCCTTCTTCCTCGTCACAGGACCTGCATGTGAATGAATGATCTCCTTTATTAAAAGCTTAACCGAAGATAGCAAGTGTACAATGCCTGCTCTGGATTTTAAGTTGCCATTTGAGGTGGGGACCCTGTTGAGGCGTCTCTCACTGGGTAAAGTGGTGGCTCTGAGTGGATGCCCAGCCTGAAAAATGAAACCTGCATTCGCTCATCATGCCCCCCCCCAAGCATGCTGTGTTTGGTTCTGGGCAGTGCAGTTACTGCCTACTTGGCTGGTACAGAACTGTTCCACTCCTTGCTTTTTGCCTTTGATAAACCAAAGTCTGCTCTTAATAATTCTGTTTTTAGAAAATACTGGGTGGTCACTCCTTCCCAGACTAATATAAGGCCTTGATAAGTACTTGCAAATGGCAAGAGTGTTTCAGCTTGCCCATGGAGTTAGAATTATCAGTCCATTTCATGGGAAGGAAAGAGAGGCCAGAACAGGAAATGCACTAACACAGCTCCGGAATAATGATCCATAGTACCATCAAATGATCCAAAATAATGGTAAATTAAGGGCGCAATCCTAACCAACTTTCCAGCAGTGACTCAGCTGTGTCAATGGAGCATGGGCTGCAGCCTGCAGTTGGGGGGCAGTCACGGAAGCCTCCTCAAGCTAAGGGAATGTTTGTTCCCTTATCTCGGAGCTGTGTTGCCCTTACCCCGGTGCTGCAAAGTTGGTTGGGGAGGGGGCAATTTAGGCCGAAGAAGGGAGTGGGGACAGCAAGGAAGGCCTAACCCCATCCCAGGCCTGAAAGCACCACAAGGGGCTTCTTGGACTTGCACCAGCAATTTAGCTGTCGCAGATCTGTGTATTTTATATATTTCATTTTATTTATATCCGCCACCCCACTGGGCAGGCTGGGGCTCTACATTTGCTCCCTCATCACAATTTCAGTGCTGGATATGGCATGGGTTGTACAGCCCCACTGCACCAGCCCAGGATTGAGGTGTAAAACTTTTAACCCTGCAAAATTCAAAGAAACTGAAGCGAAATCTTACTACTTTAATTCTTTACAACAGCTAAAGACTTCCTGATTGACCTATTGTAATAGCAGTTCTTTGTTGCATCACTTGTCTACCTGAACTTAATGTAAACTTTTAAGTTGGTATAAACAGAGCAAGAAGAGGTCCCCTACATCCGTAGAAATCTGTAGTTTGTAGAAATCTGATACTAAGCTCTACCAATCCCTGTGGAAGGTTTATTCCTAAAACACTCCTAACATTTTGTAATGTTTTCTAACATTAATTTTTAATTTTATTTTTATTACAACAACTAAAACAAACTCACAACTACATATAAAACACAAACAGAAACTAAACAAATAACTAAATTCAGAATATATAAAGCAAGTATGGAGTAATGCACCTAAATAGTTTATATGCTCTACAATATATTGATAACTAAAATTAAAAATGGTGTCTCTTAGCCAGCCTCTTATTCTTTTCTTTAATACTTCTTTTTTATCTCCTTATCATTCATTTTAATCCCCAGCAAAATGTTTTAGGTCTAAATGGTCTGCCTATTCATCAAGTCCATAATTCATTACACCAATGTTTCCTGTCTCATGCAGGAAGTCAATGAGCAGTTTCCAATTGTTCATAAACAACTTTACTGACTTCTCTTTAAGTAAAGTCATAAGTTTATCCATTTTCAATGTCCAGAATTTTTATCCACCAATCTTCAGTTGAAGGTACCTCTGGAAATTTCCAATGCCCTAACATTAAATTGTATTATTCTAGTTACTTTTCAATTTTGTTGCCATATAATTCAAAACTTTGGACAGTTTCATGAGTAATAAAGCAGGCACAAGAAACAGCTTCTTGGTTTACTTTACTCTCATTTCACCGCATTAACAAGGCTCCTATTCAAGTCACACAAATACATATACTCGGAGACTTCGAAGCATTTTACAAAAAGGTCTCATCTCTTTTCTGTAAGAACCTTAATGGGCAGATTTCAAATACTCATTCTTCAGCTCACTGTCTTTAAGAAATATTTTCTGCAGCTGTAGAAGTGTTAAAAGATACATATCTAAGCAGAATGAATGCACTTAGTCCTGAAGCCATCATCAGATGCAAAGAGGTTTTTATTGATTCTTGAGATTGTTCAATGCTGCTGAAGGAAATCTGCAATTCCAAACATACAACCTAACTGTAGTTTTGTCACCTCATAAAATTTAGTGCCCCACGATCTGTAATGAAGTTTTAGAAGCCCTCTTCGGAATAGCCATTTTATTTATAGCAAACTATGTATAGCCGCATTTTTTAAAATTCATGCCACTTGAGAGCTGCATGTCTTCTTGCAAACAGGAATTGGATATAATGCTATCTCACCTATTTTATCCAACATTATCTAGGACTAATACTGTAACAATTCACTATTAAACTGGGTTATGTAAAATGATCTATATTCTGTAATTTTCCTCATCCCCTGGCAGGAAACTGTTCTGGATCCTAAAATGGAAGATGGAAAACCCCACAATGTGTGTAACAAGGACAGTGTTTTGCCAAGTGCTAACCTGGGTTGCTGTGGTATTGGTAAAATGATTGATGAAATTGACAGATGCAGAAAAGATCTGGTGACTCTTCGTGATGGGCTGCGTGACCTTGCAGTGTGCAGAAAATTGGGCTGCTGTGGAAAGGTAATATTTGGAGAGCTGTTTGAAATGTCATTTGATGGGATTCAGAATTCTATTTTATTCAGATTTCTATTTTGTTTCACTTTGTTCTCAACCAGCATCTTTGTAGAAAATCTAAAATCTGATTCACACAACATCTTCACTTGAAGATGATATATAGAGTCAGCCTGCTCTGAGTGACTGGTAGAGACTCTCCAGAGTTTCACACAGGAGTCTTTTCTTGCCCTCCTTGAAGATGCTGCAGGTGTTGGAACCTGGGCCTGCAGGCAAAGCATCTTCTCTACCACTGTGCTCCAGCCCCTTGCCAAAGAGCTGCAGCAGTGGCTGGAGCCTGCTTCCAGTGCACAATTTAATTTGCTAACAAGTTGAGGAGTTTTTTTTCTTTTTGGAATTTCTCTCCGTCTTTTCTCCTAGGGCAGATTGCATTCTGCTATATTTTTGTGCCTGTATGTTAAACCCTTTCTCAAAACAGGCTTTAGTCTTCCTATTTTTCCCTGGCTTCCCTTTGCTGACAGACAGAAGCATTTTTTGTCTTCTGAAGCTTTACCAAGTCCCAAAGGATCATGTGATGCTTAATATAAATGGTAACCCTTTCATTACCAATTGGTCGTGACTGCAATGCTTCTTCGGACTACTTCTGACTCCATATTTGAATGCCATTCTTTCTCTTGAGCAACTGCCTTCAAAACCTTTGTTTCATTCCCTGTTCAACTCTCTTCAGTTGAGATCGGTGTCTTCCATTTCTGGATGAAACCAGCAAAGTCTGCCACTATTCAACTTCTCTCAGAATAACAATAGCACACCTATTGCGGCTTTGAACAGGAGTAACATGCTTTTAAAATGCATGAGGCAAAGGTGCATAGTTTTTCCTCTAATTGTAGGAAATTGCCAATCCTGACAAAATTTAGTGCTCACTGAGAGTGGTCCTATTGTGTCAGTGCTTGTTGTCAGAAGTATCTTGATTGAAACCTGATTCTGATACCTGAGAGCTGAATCTGAGGAGAATTACAGCTCATCTAAACAGTCTTACCCTAGGTAGAACCACATTTTATTTGACCAAAATCTAACCTTCTCAGCCAGGACAGTCACTGGTCAGTCAGCAAACTTATTCAGGACTTGCAAATTCCTGGTAACCACATGAGGTGAAAAGCAGAGTGCCCCAAGGACCCATCTTGGGACCAGTGCTTGTCAACTTGTTCATAAATGGGATAAGACAGATCCTTGGGGCATTCCCCTTTTCACACCTCTCCATTGTGAAAATTGGCACGCACTCTCTGCTTCCTGCTCCCAGCCAATTCTTAATCCATAACGGGTCCTGCCTCTTGTTCCCCGTGGAGTTTTCTCAGCAGGCTTTGATGAAGGACCATGTCAAATGCCTTCTGAAAATCGAGATTCTACTCCTTCTTTGACGTAGATGGCCACCCTACCTCCAACACGCCCCTCCCGGTTCCTCCTATAGAGTTTATAGCCTGGGATTTCGGTATCCCACTGGTTCTCCAAATTCCACCAATTTTCCATTATGTCTAGAATATCAGTGTTTTCCCTAGCCACCAAATATTCCAATTGTTCCATCTTCACTCGGAGACTTGGGGCATTTGCATAAAAGCACCTGTATAAGGGGTTCCCCAAGAAGGACTTTTTATTTTATTCATTATCTCCGCCTTTTCATTTTGTTGGACCAGCTGTCATGTCCCCTCACACTTGTACTCTTAATTCCCACTCTGCCATTACTCTACGGTTCTCCAACCTCTCCCCTCCTTCCATAGGGATGAGGAGTCCCGAACCAGATGCCACTCGGCTCCTGTCGGCTTTCCCCCAGGGGTCAGTTTAAAAGTTGCTCTGCCACCTTTTTAATGTTAAATCCCAGCAGCCAGGTTCCATTTTGGTTCAAGTGAAGTCTGTCCTTGTACAGGCCTGGCTTGTCCCAAAACGCTCCTCAGTGTGTAATGAATCTAAACCCCTCTTCCCGACACCACCTTCTCATCCATACCTGCCTAGCTGGCCCTGCGCATGGAACAGATTGCATTTCCAAGAACACTCCTGGCTTTCAGCTTCCACCCTAGCAACCTAAATTTGGCCTCCAGGACCTTCCTGCTACATTTTTCCATGTCTTTGGTGCCAACATGCACAACAACCACTATCTCCTCCCTAGCACTCTATACCAGCCTATCCAGATTGAGGATATCCAGACCGCAACCATTGCACCAGGCAGGCTAGTCACCATGTGGTCCCTGCATCCATCACAGACCCCCCTTCTCTATGTTCCTGACTATAGAATCACCCACTACAAGTGGCCCCCAACTCCTGTCCCATCCCTCGAGGAGTTGGATGCGGGCCCTGGATGCATCTGCAGCTGGATGCGGGCCCATCACCTGAAGATTGTTTCCTTCTGTTCTAGAATGATGTCCTCCAGTCCTGAGACCTCCTACCCTGGCAGCTGAGGAGCTGCTGATCTGAGGGTGGGACAAAGCCTGAAAGTTCCTGGAACAAACCTGTGACTTACGCTCGAGAGGCACTCTGTGCAAAGTACTGGATAGCCCCCATGTTGCAGTTTCACACCACACACTCCAGAACTGGTTGAAACTGGCAT
>JAJKFI010000111.1:2835259-2869589 GCA_029204185.1 Lerista edwardsae | reverse complement strand
CCTGATAACCACAGTGGTACAGTCACTGAGCTCGAACCTGACATCCTGGAGAGTGAAGTCAAGTGGGCTTTAGAAAGCCTCACTAACAACAAAGCTAGTGGAGGTGACAGCATTCCAGCGGAATTACTCAAAATCTTAAAAGATGATGCTGTCCAAGTGCTGCTCTCCATATGCCAGCAAATTTGGAAAACCCAACAGTGGCCACAAGACTGGAAAAGATCAGTTTACATTCCAATCCCAAAGAAGGGCAATGCCAAAGATTGCTCGAATTACCGCACCATTGCACTCATTTCACATGCTAGCAAGGTCATGCTCAAAATCCTACAAGCTCGGCTTCAGCAGTATGCGAATCGAGAACTACCAGATGTACAAGCTGGTTTCCGAAGAGGCAGAGGAACTAGAGATCAAATTGCCAACCTTCGCTGGATCATGGAGAAAGCAAGAGAGTTCCAGAAAAACATCTACCTCTGCTTCATTGATTATGCTAAAGCCTTTGATTGTGTGGATCACAACAAACTGTGGCAAGTTCTTGAAGAGATGGGAGTTCCAGACCACCTGATCTGCCTTCTGAGAAACCTTTATGCGGGTCAGGAAGCAACAGTTAGAACTGGACATGGAACAACCGACTGGTTTCAAATTGGGAAAGGAGTACGACAAGGCTGTATATTGTCACCCTGCTTATTTAACTTATATGCAGAGTACATCATGAGGAAGGCAGGGCTGGATGACTCACAAGCTGGAATCAAGATTGCTGGGAGAAACATCAACAACCTCAGATATGCAGACGATACCACTCTACTGGCAGAAAGTGAGGAAGACCTAAAGAACCTTTTGATGAGGGTGAAAGAGGAAAGTGCCAAAATTGGTTTGAAGCTCAACATTAAAAAGACTAAGATCATGGCAACCACTCCCATCACTTCCTGGCAAATAGTAGGGGAAGAAATGGAAGCAGTGACAGACTTTATTTTCCTGGGCTCCAAGATCACCGCAGATGGTGACTGCAGCCATGAAATTAAAAGACGTTTACTTCTTGGGAAGAAAGCTATGGTGAACCTAGATAGCTTAATCAAAAGCCGAGACATCACCCTGCCAACAAAGGTTCGCATAGTCAAAGCGATGGTTTTCCCAGTAGCCATGTATGGCTGTGAGAGCTGGACCATAAGAAAGGCAGAGCGTCGAAGAATCGATGCTTTTGAATTATGGTGTTGGAGAAGACTCTTGAGAGTCCCCTGGACTGCAAAGAGATCCAATCGGTCAATTCTCCAGGAAGTCAAGCCTGATTGCTCCCTGGAAGGACAAATGCTGAAGCTGAAGCTCCAATACTTTGGCCACCTGATGAGAAGAGAGGACTCTTTAGAAAAGACCCTCATGCTGGGAAAGATTGAAGGCAAAAGGAGAAGGGGGCGACAGAGGATGAGATGGTTAGATAGTGTCACCGAAGCAATGAATATGAAATTGGGCGAACTCAGGAAGCTAGTGGAGGACAGGGAGGCCTGGCGTGCTGTGGTCCATGGGGTCGCGAAGAGTCGGACACGACTTAGCGACTGAACAACAACAACAACAAATTCCATCTTTGTTCTGTCTTTTAATATTGGTCTTAAACATTTATAACATCTGCTTTGCTATCTCAAAAAGACATATCTACTGAAGTTGTGTTAATGTATGCCAACGTATTTGCATTTAATTGATTAATTAAGACATATCATTGATCTATAGCATCCCTCCTAAAGCTTCAGGACTAAGGAAAGGATTTCCTGAGATGTATGTTTATGAGTTAATGGCTTAGGCTGCAATCTTATGCACAGTTAAAAGTAACTCCCAAGTAATTTTATGGGACTTACTACTGGGTAATAGGCATAGGATTGAGCTGTTAGTTATTTTAAGAGTCTGCATTAATCTAGATGAGCATTTGTTAAATTTCTATTAAGACTTCATTTCCCCCAAATGCATTTAATAAAGACATAGTAAAGATTACCCAAATTTCCCATAAGCTTAAATTCAGCCAAATCTCACAAAATATGCTTTATTTGCATAATTTGAATATATGGTTAAAATCTGGCCTTGCTCTGTGTGTGTTTTCAAACCTTTCATTGGAGGAAAGATCTGCTGTCTACTGTACTGAAAAGGCCATCAGACATCTGCTGATGTGAGCCTTACCTTGTTTGGGCCATTGTTGAATATGTACCTTGGTGCCATTTTTCTTCACTTTCTCCCTACTGTGTCCTGCCAAAAGGGCACCAAAAACTAAAAGAATATCATAACTAATCACAGTCACTTCGATCAGATGATACATCCTAATTGAATTATGTGAGTGTGTCTCTCAGTTTACGCTGGTCGACTTGCTGATTGGACAGGGTGTGAACTAACCCCAGCAAAGATCCAGGAAGATTTTGCTCAAGGCTATTGTTTCTCTGGTATTACCAAACATCTTAGGTCTTGACAGAATGGAGGAGGTGACAGGCTGATTCCTAGATCAACTTCAGTGCATCCAGATGGGCTGTTGTTTCAAGGGAAAAATGGGGAGCTGCCACAAGAGAGAAAGAATAATGTTCAGGACAGAATAGTATGGTCATCTCCTAGCTATACTTCCAGGAGAATTTGGAATGTGATTTGGATGAGCCAAGCTCCCATGGTCTTCCTCATCTGAGGATGCATTCATTTCAGCTCACAGTCTTGTGATGCAAATGATCAAAAGTTACTTTCTCACCTGGCAAACCTAAAGTGAGCCTGAAATGTGGGTTTGTCAAACTTGTGTCATTAAAGAGCATGTGATGTAGAAACACGTAGCATCAAAAGGGCTACCTTATCCAACTCTCTGTGCTCCACGCAAAGCCATCCTGGCAACTGGTACAATCCAGACCAGGGATTGCCCAAGACCTCCTGATGCCAAATGCTACCTCCCTATACACAATGATATGCCAGGTTCTGCTCCTCCCACTCTTCAATGTACTAACCAAGTATTTTCTCTCCACATTTCTTCTTCCTTTCTGTCCCCCTTTTTCCACTCCAGAAGTGGAAGGAGGAGGAGCAGCAACAGTGGAGGCAAGTAGGCTGACAGATGAGTGCCCCTCCCATCCATCTGCTGACCTGAGGCAACTGCTTCAGTTGGCCTCATAGATGGGCCAGTCCCAGTCCAGACCACTGTGTTCCCCTGACAACTTCAGGAAGCCACCAGCAAATCGCTCTGTGTGACTGAATCAAACTCGGCAGTTTGCCAATAAAGAGCTCCCTCAGGCTTTGCACAGCAGACAAAGGGGTCTGCTTTCAGGGGTGAGAGTTGTTTCTTGATGTGTGAAACTTACAAAAACTCTTACCTCATATTTTTACAATGTGAACAGGGAAACCTAATGACTGAAGTACTCTTTAAATAGCAGAAGAGCAATTCCAAGATAGCCTATCTAGTTTATCCAATTCTAAGAATATAAGAAGAGCCCCGCTGAACCAGGCCAAAGGCCCATGTAGTCCAGCTTTCTGTATCTTACAGTAGCTCACCAGATGCCTCAGGAAGCACACAGGACAATCTGTTTTAACTCCCGCAACAATCAAATTTAGTGGATGTTCTGGTGTTGTGAGAGAGGGAAAAGAGTTTCCCCCTAGCCACTCTATCCATCCCATGCATAATGTTGTAAGTCTCAATCATGTCCCCCCTTCAAGTGCCTTTTTTTTCTAGACCGAAGAGCTCCAAATGCTGCAGGCTTTCCTCATAAGGGAGGTGCCCCAGCCCAGTTATCATTTTGGTCGCTCTCTTCTGCACCTTTTCTAGTTCTACTATGTCCTTTTTGAGATGCAGTGAACAGAACTGTTGCAAAACTCCAGATGTGGCCTTGCCATCGATTTGTACAACGGCATAATATTGACCGTTTTATTCCCTTTTTAATGATCCTGAGCCCATCAACACTTTCATCAAGCTGACCACCAGCACCCTGCAGGGTGAACAGATGTCATAATACAAAGGAGGACACAGCACCCCAAAATGTAGGATAGCCAAGAAAAATGTACGACATTGCACAATAAAGGCTAAAAACATTTGTATATATTGATTTTTGGAGTGTCTTTAATGCAACCTAATGAATGAAGAAACAAAGGACAAACATGCAGCAAGCAATGTGGGCAGCCCCTCTTGATTGTTGGCACCCCCTGTCAGACTTGAAAGTAGAATATTTTGAAATTTACCCAGGACAGAAGGTTGAAATGTAGGAAATGCCTGGAAAAAGAGGATGTCTGGTCATCCTGACCCAAGATCTCTCTCCTGATCCATCACAGACAGCTCAGAACCCATTAGTCTTCGTGTGAAGCTTTGATTTTTTACCCCAGTGTGCATCACTTTATACTTGAATACATTGAAACCCATCTGCCATTTTGCTGCCCATTCCCCTAATTGGGAGAGATCCCCCTGGATCCCCCCTTCTGGTTTTCACCACCCAGAAAAGTTTAGTGTCATCTGCAAACTTGGCCACCTCCCTGCTTATCCCCGTCTCCCGGTTATTTATGAACAAGTTGAAAAGCACCAGTCCTAGGACAGATCCTTGGGGCACTCCACTTTTCACCTCTCTCCAATGTGAAAATTACCCATTCACACCCACACCCACTCTCTTCTTCCTGGTCCCTAACCAATTCTTAATCCATAAGAGGACCTATCCTCTTATTCCCCAACTGTGAAGTTTTTTTCCCCCAGCAGCCTTTGGTGTGGGACCATTTCAAATGCCTTCTGAGTGTCCAGGTATATAATATTCACAGCTCGCATCCACATGCCTACTGACCTTTTCAAAGAATTCTAAAATGTTAGTGAGGTAGAACTTACCCTTACAGAAGCCGTGCTGATTTTTCTTCAGCAACACATGTTCTTCTGGGTGTTTTAATATTTTATCTTTGAGGCTTTCTATGATTTTATCCAGAACAGATGTTAGGCTGACCAGCCTGTAGTTTCCTTGGGTCCCTTCCCCTTTCTTTTTAAAAAATTGGTGTGACATTTGCTATCCTCCAATCCTTTGGCACCATGATGGTTTTAAGGGACAAGTTGCATATTAGAGATCAGCAGCTTCATTTTTCAGTTCCTTAATAATTCTTGGGTGGATGCCATTTGGGCCTGGTAGCTTATTGATCTTTCTCAATTAGGTCTAAAACATCTTTTTTTAACCTCTCTCTGATTTGATTTCTTAGTCAGAAGGGGCTGTTCTGGCAGCTGTATCTGCCCAAGGTCTTCTGTCATGAAGACAGACACATAAAACAGATTTGCTTGACACTGATCCCCTGACATGCATGGCAAAACAGATCACAGCAGGATCACTGTTCCCCAAAAAGCTCAGGGACATTGACATCCCTAACCAGGTCAGGGTACCACACAACATTAAATCCAGAGTCACCTGTCCTCTGGTGGGTACCATGACTAGCTGCTCTAAGGCACAATCATTTAGCATGTCAAGGTGTCTCTTTCTTGACCAAAGCACAAGTGGACCCAGTCAATATGAAAATAATTGAAATCCCATTCCAGTTCTCCCATCTTTGCTCGGAGACTTCAGGCATTGGCATAAAAGCACTTGTATATGGCCGTCTGTCACAGAACCCCCCCCTCTCTATGTTCCTGTATGCTTCGTGGGTATAAGTCATAGGTGTATCCTCGGTGTAGAAAGCCCCAGTACTAGGGTAAAGATTTTGCTCCATACAGACCTTAGTTGCAAACCTGGAGAAGCAGAGGCAGGCAGAGAGGAACCACAGTGAGATTTCTGGGGACATGCAGGCTTTGACCCACCCTCAGAGGGTCAGGTGGCTCCTCAGCTGCCAGGGTAGCAGGTCTCAGGGCTGGAGGATACCATGCTGGAAAAGAGGGAAACAATTCTTCAGGTGATGGGTCTGTATACAGTCACACTTAAGAATACTCCTCGGTGGGAGGGGCATTGTGGGCTCCTTGTAGTGGGTGATTCTATAAGGGTGGTCTGTGATGGAGATACCTAGTCATACATATGGCACTCAGTGCAAAACACTGGATAGCCCCGCCCAAATGCTGGCGTTCTGACTGCATGGCTATGCATGTTTGGCGTGGGGGGTTGCTGCCCTGCCTCTCACGAGAAGGACTGAGTCTGGGGCCCTTTGTTTTCTGTTGTTGTTGTTTTGCCTTAACTTTTGATTGACTAAAGATACTACACTCCAGTTAGTTTCATTGCATTCTGCATTAAATTACCTTTCCAAATGCTATCAAATACTATCATATAACATGATAGTATTTGTAACTACCAATGTTTTCACAATTTTGGCCACTAGGATCAAGACTCAGCTTGTTACCCCCCCTAAAAAAAGCTTGTTCCCTGGTGCAGTGGCATCCCCTGCACCCCTTTAACTACACCACTGATTTTCAATATGCTCTGTGTTCAATTAGCTTTGATCCCAAGGGTGCATTAACAAGGATTAACTCTCTGCTGTATTTGTGAATGGGAAAAATATATATATTATACAAATGAACCCCACAATGCAATCATTCTAGGAGAACGTCTCCTAGGCTGGAATGAGCTGCATCTTCCTTTTGCGATGAGAACCAGAGGCTGAATCTGCTGGACAATTTCTGTGGAGTCTTCCCCAGAAATTAATGCCTTTGCCTGCTCTGTTTCTTTTGAGATTGATGCAGCTTTTTAAGACAGTGGACCATGAAGAAGAACGTCAACTCCCAGCACAGCAAACAGTGTAGGCTGTGAAAGATATCCCAGGAGGCCCACTTGATTTTATCTAGCCCTAAATGGAGAACAATTGCTCAAAGAAATGAAAAAATCATTTTCTGGTATCTTCTGACTATCAGTATTATGATGTGCAAAAGAGGTTTCTATTTTATTTTAGTTTGAAGTTTAATTCACCAATTTTTTTATTTTAAAAAATGCAGGGCAGCTTTAAATCTATGTTTAAACACTGCCCGTTGATGCACACATGCAACATATAGGGGTTGCTGGCAAGGCACAAGGGCAGAGATGGGTTAAAGAATGCATTTAAAACCCATTTAAAACAATTACGAATAGCATCAACAAAACAATTCTAAAACTAAGCAATACAACTGAGCATCAATGCAGTTTACATTGCATAAGAAATTCAGAGAGAAAACTGAAGTGTAACATCTAAATGCTACTCTTCTAGCAATTTAAAGCAAGGCACCTAGAAAACTTTGGACAGATAGTTGTCTTTTGAGGACCTCTTTCATATAAGGCCACTTTCCTACATGGCTATCCCTTCAGCAAAGCATTACCACCATTGTTTATGCTCTAGTATTGTGAACATTGTTTACTATAATGTTCTCTACTGAAGACAGTTTGGAAGCTACAGCTGGTGCAGCATGCTGTTGCTCATCTTTCTGTTAGAGCAGGGCATGCAGTGGGTTTGAGCTCAGCTGTACTGGCTGCCAGTGAGACTCAGAGCACAATTCTAGGTGTTGCTGGGTTTGTTTGACCTTTAAAGCCTTGTGTGGCCTGAGCCTAATTAATCTTGGGAAGTACCTCCACCCTTACAAGCACTCCAGAGCTCTATTTGCTGCTTCAAATTTTGTAAAATGATGGCAAAGGGGATTAAAGTGTGATACGAACAAACTTTACTTCATGCTGTGCAATCTGATTTCAACAGCTATCTCATGCCCTGCTACCTGGGCAAAGAGGCACTTTTCAAATGATGTTCCTCTTATATTTAGCAGGATGAAAATGTCTTGCCCTCACCCCAGCATGGTGTCTTTCTTTTCTAGTGGCTGTTTGCTGGGTTCTTCAGCACCTTTTAAGATTGTGAGCCCTTTTGGAACACGATCTTTTCTATATACCACTTTGTGAACCTTTTTTGTTGAAAAAACCACATATAAACATTCTTAATAAATAAAAATGCTGGTGCCAAGGGGCTTAGCTGCAGTGGTGCAAGGGGGTGCAGTTGCACCAGGCAACAAGATTTAAAAGGAGAAACAAGCTGAGCTTGACACTAGTGCCCAAAATTGTGAAAACCCTGGTAATTACAAATAATACTATCATATATCATTGGAAAGGTAATTTAATGCAGAATGCAAGGAAACAAACCAGAGTGTAATATGTTTACTCTATCAAACGTTATGGCCAAAAAACTAAAAAATGAAAATATAACTGGCATGTAAAATTGCAATTTGTTAAAATCACAATTTATGGGAAAAATACTGTCATATATAATTCAATGCAGAATTTCATGTAGAATGCAATGAAATAAACTGGAGTGTAATATCTTCATTCTATCAAAAGTTATAGCCAAAAACCCCAAGAAAACACAACTGTGATGTCACTTCCTGTTGTGATGTCATTTCTGGGGCATCATTTTCTCTGAAAATGTGTGTGCACCAGGCTACACTTTTATTAGCTACACCCCTGCGGCTGCCCAAGGTTTCCGTTCTTTGCTGTGATTCCTAAAACTGCTTCCACATACTCATGGAACACTGTTACTACTATAATTGTGTCCGTATCTGTGGATGTGAAGACTGCAGCTGGGGGGGAAGCAAAGCATTCTTTCTGGTAGTGTCCTAATGATGGAACAGCTTCCCAAGAGGCACCACCTCTCCTTCCAAATACAAACCTTTGAATTCTGCTAGACCTTTCAGCACTAGCACTGGCTCTTGGTCTTTGCTGGGTTTTGTGCTTCGTTAATTTGATATAACTGCTTTTTTCTTTCCTTGTCAAGATTTGTCACATATGCTTCTGCAGGCTACTCTCACATCTATAACTAAAGATTATGCAGGTGCAATTTTAGTTTTCCATTTCTTTTATCCTGAAATATGTTCCGCCTGGCTGTTGCTTTAAACTTTTCCAGCTGGGCATCCCACACCAAAGGAATGTGCAGAAAGATCGCATCTCCTCCAGTGTGATTGTTCAAGTACTAAGTTGTGCTTTTCTTACACTATAATCTTAGGCAGGTCTACTCAGAAGTAAGCCCCACGGAGCTCCATAAGACTTCCACCCATGCATGTATAGGATCGCTGCCTTAAGGTGAACATTGATCTGTACTAGTAGCAAGTTAGTATCCCAGGGCAAGCCCTTCTGATTATATTGTCATGCATGCTTGACCTTGCCATGGTCTCACTGTGCCAGTGAGGGCCCAGTCCTATCCAAGTTTCCAGCACTGATGCCACTGTGTTGACAGGATGTGCACTGCATCCTGCAAGGGACAGCAACCACAGAAGCCTCCTCAAGGTAAGGGAACACTTATTCCCTTCCCTCAGGGCTGCACTGTGGCTGCGTCAGCGCTGGAAACCTGGATAGGATTGAGCCCTGAGCCTGTAATGATATCTGCTGGCCTTCCTCTTATAAATATAAACCCTGTCCTGGAATGCATTTTTTGAATGCAATTGAAGAAATAATCCTTGCACGTAGAAGGTGGCTCTTCTCCATATATCTATTAAGTTTGCCATGGGGCCAACTGAAGCAGTCGCTTCAGGAAGCAGATTGATGGGGGCGCCCATCTCTGTCTGCCCATTATCCTCTACTGCTCCTCCTTCCCCTTCCACTCCCTAGATTGGAAAAGAGGACAACAGAGAGGAAGAGGATAGGTGGAGGGGGGTGAAGCACAGAGTTGGAGAAGCACAGGCTGGCACATCATCAGGTAAGGGGGGAAGCAAATGGCCTGCGCCCTCATGCTTTAGGAGGTCTTGAACCAGCCCTACCTTCTGCACTGTCAGATCCTCAGCTTCACCCTGTTGCATCAGTCATGGCATAAGAAGTGCACTGGGTCACTGAAATCTTGCAATTGCTGATCCTTCATCACTTCCATCCTGGCCACGTTTACATCCAGTTAGATTGGGGAAGTGATGTCATGGCCAGAAGTGACACGACATAACACCAGAGCCTGCTGCTTTCCTGAGAATGCAGCAATAAGTAGAAATATCTCAGCTATTTCCCAATAGCAAACAAATCTGAAAGGAAAAAAAAGCCTATTTACAGCCTTGACACAAGCAAAACAGCCACACAGCCCCCCCCCTTTTCCACATCCCATCTTCCCATATTTTCAATATGGCTGCTGTAGGTGCTTTGCGACCCACCTGAAATTGGATCGCGAGTCGCAACCCACTGACTCCATTTCTCCCTTCCACATATACATAGGTTCTGTTCTGACCTTCAGATTAGTACACTGGAGTGGAGCCAGTGGGCATGAACCTGCTCCTCCCATTTGTACGTATCCACAGATGCCATGTGAACAGGGCTTGTATGTAGCCATAACTACTTCCAGCCGCAGCTCCCCATCTGCAAAATGGGAATAATGTGGTTAAGCAGGGAAGTTGTTTAAGAGAAACCTGAAAGACTGCAAAGTGGAACTTTAAAATACCAAATCAACACACAGTAGTCAGAAGAGGCGGCTCTGAAGGCACGGCAGCCTCGAACTGGCCCATTCTGGGAATTCTTGAAGAACTCAGATCTCTCGATTTAGAATAAATGGTCTCTCTGCACTTCCTTTTCTAAGCTTCTTTATGCACAGAGAAGCAGGCTGTTGCCATGGTGATGGCTGTAACATCACCAATGTGGCACAGCCATTTATAAATGACTAATTGTTCTACACTTTAAAACAGTAGGCAAAATGCCCAAGAAGCCCAAAATAGACCATTGTACCCAACAAGTAAAAAGCAGCTGGATTTCTTTTAAATTCATTTCACAGTCTTTGCTGTTTATTGTTCATGTTGGATTTATTCTGCCTCTGCTGGATGGCAAGGAAGGTGTTAATACTGTCTCTAAGAGAAGGTGCTCCCTTCCTTTCTGCCCCCCCCCCAATCTAGGGGGTGTCAACTGTTTCCTGCACCTGTGCTGTTTTTGAAGGAAACATAATGGCCAAGAGCAGGTAATGGGGAAGGAAGGGGTCAGGGAACTTCAGAGGGACTTGTTAGACTTTTGAAGTTATTTTATGAGAAACCAATGAAATATGCAAAACACATGGTCTACTTATGGTTCTGAGGGCAGAACTGAATTTTAGACATACACACACCAGTTGCAATGGAGGCAGGAGAGAATCTCCTACCAAGATCTTTGCTCTTTGGGGAAGGGGAGGAGAGATGAGGAAAAACCATGAATGTTGGAGAGTTTGTGTGTGGGCACACAGATGACACTTCTGTATTGCAATGTTATGTGCTTGTGTTCCACTTTCCTGACTGGTGAGAAGTTCTCGGGGTGTAACAGTACCAGGAGTCTGGCTTCCGTGGGCAAAGAGAGCCCTGGAGAATTATGATAACTTTGCATAATAATCTCCTTTATTTACAACATAAATAATGGCAGATGGAGAAGAAAGCAGAGCACTTCTTCCAAGCAACAACAGGTTCTCAAGCCAGGCATCCTCAAGGCACAGCGGTTCTTGATTTGAGCTGTTTTGGTTTTCATTCCGTATCTCTGCCTCAGATCACATCAAATCACTTCTCTGTCTCAAAACTGTTTGTTTTGCTTTTGCTCTTCCTCCAACTGACACAAGAAGTAAGGGGGCGGAGTCTCCTTACACTCATATTCTTGGTTGTACATGCAATGTACTAGTAGACAAATATGCCTTCCTCCACCTTCTAGGGAACTCTCCCATTAAGGAAGTGAGACACTTTATGAAACTAACATTGGTGATAACAGCAGCCCTTTTGTTCTTTTGCCTTGTTCCCTGACTAGCATGCTGAACAGACTAGCATTTCTGTTCCCTGACTAGCATGATGATCCATGATATGCATTTCAGTATCTAAGAGCAATCTTCCTCCAATCTGGTATAACTCAATTTTCTCTCATCAACAAGGATCTATAGAACCTAGGTGGGTGGCTCAGATGAGATGAGGTAGAAGCCCCACCTTCCCAGAGACTAAGATCTATGTGCCCTGAGGAGAAGAAAGAAGTATCCAAGCCAGAGGAAGTTTATACTGCCTGCTCCTTTAGAAACCAGCACTGGCTTGAGAGCTTTATTACTGTATGTAACTTTTAAAAATGTGGTAAGCCACCTTGGGGGCCTTTCAGAAGTAGATATAAATACCTTGCTAAATAAATAAAAAAATACCTGGGCACCTCAGCTAATGTCCAGTGCTTCCACCCACCAGCATCTACATTTCTGAGCAAGGCGCTAGGGCATCAATAGGCCAATTGTAACTGGTTTGATTATCCCGCAAACTTGATGCTCAATTTCACGAGTCTTATCCTTCCTCTTTCCACATATAAAGCCAAAAGAACAGAATGTATTCTTGTAAAAGCAAAACGAATCAGGATGAACAGCACAGAGAGGGAAGATTGCAAAACAGAAGGCAATGAGTTTATTAGAGTGGCAATTGGACTAGTCTTTTTTCTGAGGTGAGAGCGAGCTGGCAGTCACATTTGCGTCGATCTTGGGGTGAGACTGAGGGCGCAATCTTAAACTGAGGCCGGCCGGCATAAGCCAAGCCAGCAAAGTTTGGCCAGCACAAGGGACACAGTAAAGTATATTTGGACCACTCTCAGAGTCAGAGAGGCCAGCACACAGACCTGCACCATCCTCCCTGACTCCAAGAACAGTCCAAACACATGTTATGGTGGCCCTTGTGCTGGCCAAACTTTGTTGGCTTAGCTTATGCCAGCCTAACTCCAGTTTAAGATTGCGCTCTAAATGTGAAAGTTCTGTGATTCAAACCCCCAACTATTGTTTTCCTTTCTCAAAAGCAGCTACAGCAGGGTACAGGGAGCTTGGCATTTTGGGTCAAGGCTAAATTGCAGAGGAAGGAGGGTTCATCTTTTACACTTGTGCCAATTTCCTCCGTCTAAATGCCATCCCCATCTCATCCCACAAGCCACTGTCAGCTGTGGCGAGAGCATAAAGTTGTGTCTGTTTGGTGAAAACAAAAATACTATGATAGCAAGAAATAATTAACACTACAAGTAGATGCCTTGCAAACAGCAGTAGGAGCAGCCAGGCTGCAAGAATGGTCACATCTGCTTGAAGAGCACTCAGCAAAACTTTACCAGTTAGGGAAGGAGCTGCCTTTTGTTGTGGCAGGGTGTCAGAAATTTCACCACCATGCGTAAGGCCTTTTGGTTGCAATGAGAACAGGAAGCCAAAAAGGGAGGCAAAGCCTCAAAACTGAAGTAAGAAGATACATTCAGGGATAAAGCGTGTCCAATAAAGTCTGGCATATTGCCTTTCTCAAAAGTAAAAATAACTTGCTCCACTTGTTGTGGTTGTTCATTCAGAGTACGTTTCAAAACAAACCAGGTTTCATTTTGAGGAGTGCTTCCAGGTGCCTCCCATTTTCTGATCTGCCTTCTGCGGAAACAGACCACAAACTGCTAGAATATACCAAGCAAACGTCTCCCCTCAAGACCTCAGTGTATGATTCTGGGGGTGAAATCCTAATCTGGAGTTCAGTCGGCACAGTAAGGCCAGCAAAGTTTGGCCAGCACAAGGGACATTGTAAAGTATGTTTGGACCATGCTCTAAATCAGAGAGGCCAGCACACAGACATGCACCATCCTCCCTGACTCCAAGAGTGGTCCAAACTTGCCCTTGTGCTGGCCAAATTTTGCTGGCCTGTGCTGGCCTAACTCTAGGTTAGGATTGTACTCTGAAACTGCAACTATATGATGCACATAAACTTTGAAAAAAAAAGATTCCAATTGTAGATTTCCTGTCTCACTATTTCACAGAAAGACAGGAAGGGGGCTGGGAAAATTCATTGCACATAACCATTGCATAACCTTTGATAACCATTCATCACTGCAGAAACAGGATCAAAAGATGGGAAAGTATTGTTATGACCCAAAGCAAATCCATGAAACCCCTTGGAAGAGGTTCTGAAACAATGATACAAAGTCCTAATGATCAGTAGAAACTGGGTGTGATAACAGAGACTACACCCCAGGTTGTATTCAGTACAGAACAGGTACTGAGAGATATTCAGATACAATCATAAACAGCTGAGACACACACACAGGGGTCTACCCCTACCAGGAGATGGAAGGAGCATGAGTGGTATAGAAGCAGCTGATGGTGAGCCTACTTGCTTCGACTTCCACGAAAGCATTCCCTGAACTGAAACATAATACAGTCAACTCAGTTATGGACACAACTGGGACATATTTATGTATGATGTCAGGGGTAGGCCATGTTGTGCTCTGGCTGAGGACCCATAGTGATCAGACGACCAATATTGGTGGCAATCAGGGAGAGGTAGGGACAACACCATGGAGCCCAGTACAACATGTGGTCACACCAGACATGCTACATACACTCTGTTTCAAGCCCAAAGAATGGAAAGTCTATGGTATGTCCTAATGCCAGTGTGAGTAGAGTTATCACCAGCAACACGGTCTGTTTCAAGTGAATAGCTGTGCATTATCACCTTAAGTCCAGTCCAGCCTCTTTCATCCTCCTTTCATCTCGTGTTAGGAGAAACCATGGGTGGGCCACTTTTAGGAATCCTGGCCAGAGAATATATAGCATATATAGCCATACAAATAAATCAATTAAATTATCAGCATTTGTATGGAGTCAAGGTTCAACAGATTGCAAGTCACCTGCTTGGGGAGATTTGGTCTGCCACTTTACCCCGTTCAGAGTAACTGGTCACAAAAAACATGACTACCGTCCATGCCATGGCAGTAGCTCCTGGTGGAAATAATGTTATTATTTGTCAAAAAGTAGACTATCTTCCTCAGCTCCTTCTCTTCCTTAAATTAGAAGAAACTCCCCACTTCTGCTGTGCTAAGGAATGTGAAAAATATTCGGATAACAATAATTTGTAAGTAAAAGATTTTCCATAGCTCAGCAACTGCCAAAAATGATTCCCACATAAGTGGCAATTTAATATTGCGGTGACAACTCTGTTGCCTCCTACACATCTGGAGGGGAAAAAAGTGAAACCACATTTGACAAAGCTGGTTAGATCTTTCAAGATGATTCCCCCATGTTTGGCCATATGCTATAAATATATATGGTTTGTGTTCCCCAAAATGTTGGAGTTTTTCCCCAAGGAATATATGTAGCCTTCAGCACTAAAATTCATTTTAAGTAACATTTTAAATTATCTTCCACAATTCCAAAGTCTTGTGTTCCTTGTTCTCTCAGAGTATCCTAGAGGGCCTGTTCTTCAGCTGTTTCATTCTGCTCTTACATATTTGGCATTTGGCAGGTATACATCTTGTGATAACTATATGCCCGGATTTGTCATTAAGCCATGTGTTAAAAAATACTGAAAACAGATAGGAAGAGCAGGATTGTATCCAGTGTTTGCCTCAGGCAGCTATAGCTGAGCAGAAAAAGTTCTGAAACAGTTGGACCTGAAAGACCCACACTTCACTCTCCGTTACCATCAAGGAAGCTCACTGGATGCCCTTGGTCAGGCCAGCTTAATTGAACTCACCCAAGTTGCATCCATGGAGGATGGATGTGGTACAGGCGCAAGCAAAGAAGAAAAAACCCTGAGAGCAGATTGCATGCTTGCGTTAAGGGTTCCTTATCAAAACGAAAAGGTAGCTAGAAACCCAACCAGGAATGAAACGTGGCCTGCTTAGAGCTAAGATCTGCCTCCCCCAGCAAGCACAGAGATGGAGCTCTGCTCAGCTGCTTTGCTATGTACTCCTCACACTGCCAGGTGCCTTCCTTTTGGGTGCCATGGCTCAGGCATTACAACAGAAAGGGGCAGCAGGAGACATATGACGGCTTTTGTCCTTGGTTTGAAGGATTATCCTAGCCACCATTCCTAAAACCTGAAGGCAAAAACAAATAGAATATACCTTATGTTGTGCTACCTATTATACCTCCCAAGACAGGAAGCCCTAGTGAAGTCTGAAGTGTGTCGTTTGACCACAGGTTCTGAGACCTGTAGTGTTGCTGGGGAGAGCCAGCTGCGTCTCCTGGGCTGTTTGCCCGCAGAGCAATTGTCAAGGAGAAGTCATAGAAAGCAATAGTACACATCACGTTGATCTCCAGATAAATAGACTGCCATTATTGCTGCAATTCTGTAATTCCAGATTGCCTTGGTCTTGAGCGATAAGACATGGGTGATTTTCATAAGCTAAACTCAGCCCGCTGGGAACTTGGAGCAGGCTGCTCAGGTCTGTCTTGTGGCTTACTGCAAACGAGCTGCATCTGAAGACTTCAAAGGTGAATGGGATGCTCCAGGCATCCATAGCATACAAGCAAGGATAACCTTTTGCTGATTGGTATTATTAACGACATCGATCTGTAGAATCATTGCATTCAACAAGATTCTGCCTTGTGGTGCATGAAGTTAAAACTAACAGTCTCGCATATGCATTCAATTTTACCATTGTGACCTTTTGATTGAGGATAGTAGGCATGCGGAGCTCAGAAGATGCTGTAGTACCCCATGTCAAACATAGCTATGGCAATGCATTTCCTCACATCTGGCCTCCATGGGCTTCTTATTATAGTATATCACACTGACTGACCTATCCATAGGGTACACTCTTTGCTGCATTGCAGAGCTCCCAGTGCTGAGGCTGTGGACACATCTATCAGGGAGGAAAATATGGCTCTTGGATGGGACTTGATCATCCTGACCAGTGCTACTGAAGCACAGGATGCATTATAGTACAGTCTTTTGACATTCTAGGAACTTTTTGTTCCACAAGCCCATAAATTTTGGATAGATTTAAAATAAGAGCAAAATAGGAAAAAAAACAGCAGTTCAAAATCAATAAAAATAAAGGAGAAAAAGGAATGAGACAGTACACAGTATTTAGATTAATGTGCAACCTTGTGGGTAATTATGCTTCTAGCTCTGGAGTATGTTTAGGAGAAGGATGCCAGAAAACAAACTTGTTTCATTACATTTCATAATGCTGTACCTCTTCCGCCTGGAAGAATGCGAAGGAAGTATATAAAGAGCCTTCAAAAGAAACAAGCAAGTAACTCAATGGCAGCTTGACATAAGGCCTAATTTTCTCATTGTATTTTAAGGCCTGAACCAAAAATGCATTTATTCCATGGGGAAATATAGTATGCAAATAATTGATTTTACTATGTAACTCTGTAAGCTGCCTTGGGCATTTGCTTCGGCATGGGAAAGGTGGGGTATACATTCTTATTCTTATTCTTTGTACAACAACAACAACAACAACAACAACAGCAACAGCAACAACAACAACAACAACAACTTAGTCCAATGGTATTCAAACTTTTTAGACCGGGACCCACTTTTTAGAATGGCAGTTGTGTCAGGACCCATAGGAAGTGATGTCATTAACCTGGAAGTGATGTTGTGGCAGGAAGTGATATCATCAAGCAGGAAGTGCTGTCATTGTAACATCATAAAATGACACTCCTGAAATGCAAACTGGCATTCTTGGACTGCAGCAATTGTACAACCATGAAACATCCCTGACAGAAAGCAAGATTAGGACAAAATATGATGTAAAAGCACTGAACTAAAAACAATTTTTTTTAAAAAAAACAAAACCCTCACTTGAAATTCAAACTGTTAACTCTCACAAAAGGAATATAACAAGAGTAAGGTCTGCAGGTTCCAAGATGGCTGCTCCCAGCTTTCCGCAGCCCACCTGACAACAGGTCACGACCCACCAAGTGGGTTCCACTTCCGACCCACAGTTTGAATAACACTGCCTTAGTTATAGGGTTAGAATATAACTAGTCTCCCCAGCCCATTGTCTTATCTGCCACAACTAGGGTCAAAGCTTTGAAGTAAAGAGGTGAGGCACTGTTTGCAGAGAACTTGATTGTGGTCACAGGTGAGATTAGCTACACTGACAGGCCCTATAGAAAAGTACACCACCACCAAAGAAGCAGGTGTGTGTGTGCATGTGCCTGTGTACTAAATACAAATAATGTTGCATCCTGCTAGCTAGCTGAGAATGAGAGAGCAAATCACTGCAGAGCATCTTGCATCGTTTTAGCTTCCTGTCAATTTCCCCAAGTAATAAAGAGGTAATTAAATCTGTCAGACTATTCAGCATGAAAGCCCATCCAGCAGCAACAGTGCCTTAAATATTCCAAGCTCCTGAGAGCAAGCCCTCGTCCCCTAATTAAATATGTTTACTGGTTTCATGCACTCTCATTTACTACAAGAGCCATAATGAATTTCTGAATTAATTGTCTGCCCATACAAAGTGAGGATTCTTGTGAACTGCACCACATTCCCTAATGCCTCTGTGTAATTTAATATTCTGGTTAGAAACTTAATTGATAGTCATTAGAAAATCAATTTTTTATTGTTTAATTCTCCCTTCCAATGGGGATGTGGAAATCAAATCACCTCCTAGATTGGGTATTCCTAAATAACTGGGGTAGACTTGGCCGTTACAGCAAAAGGTAGCCACTGGGAGGTGACTGTGTCTTTTCTGTAGTGTTTGAAGGTAACAAACGTTCTCCACTCCTTCAATGAGTTGTGTGATTGTTTTGCAAACATTAGAGAAAAGACACTATCAAACCACAGTGGGAGCATGACTTATATTTTTTGTAACATACGGAGCAGTTCTTCATGTGAACTCAAAGCTTGAATCCACATCCCAGAACCCAAGCTGACTCAGCACTTTGCCTCCACAAAATGAGTTTCCGTGATAGGAAGGACACAAGGATCTGGTTTCAATATGAGTGATGCTGCGCTAGCCATGCTCAGGAGGTGATTATATTACTATTAATAACAGCAACAACTCCAACAATATTATAGCTTAACATTTAAATAAGGCTTTCTGAGTCTGTAAAGCATTTTACATGTATTAGCTTGATGTAATACTTACACTAGTCTCATAAGCAGTGATGTCATGTAGGGGGAATGTGGGGGGAACTCAGTTCCACTTGTTAAAATTAGGGCTGACTCCACCCACTTCACTCTACGGCGCTTCCCCCCTCCCCCCCCCGATTCCTCTGCAAAGAGCTTTTCTTCTTGGTTGGCCAGCACTCAGAGGGTTAAAAGGAGCGACTCTGGATTCCTAGAGGGGCGAAGGGGGAAGGGCTGCAGTGGGGAAGTCCCGTCCTGCACAGCCCCCTTCCTCGCTCCCTCCAGCCACACACGTGGAATCAGCAGCCACTCTGGTGAGTCTGCAGCCCACTGGGGAGAAGGGGCGAATCGAGGGGGGGCCCGGAGGGGACGGAGGGGAGCCAGGACTTTTTGAAGCTGCCCTCCTGACGTACCAGACGTAAGCGGGCTTTGGTGTGGGGAAGCGCCCAAGGGTGCCGTCCGGAGTGGTGCCGCCCCTCAGCCCCTTCCACAGGTTCCTGCCTCATTCTGCTCAGCCAGCCTCGGCTTCGAAGCTGCTGCCCCCGTGCCAATTTTCTACTTCCCTGGCAATTTTGAATAACTCCATCTCGCCTAGCCACGAAGACCAAGGAAAGGCTTTCGCCGCTGTCTCTCCAGTCTAGAGCGTTTCACTGGCGCTCTGGGTGTTAGGCTTTTTTGGGAGACTGTCCCCATTGCTATTGGAGCTGCAATTGGGGTGGGGGGAATTCTTCGCTTTCTGTTCTGTAGGCACCAGGTGCTGTACAGAACTGGCTGGCTCCGCCCACTTGTCGCTGACGTCGTTGCTGGCTAGGAACCAGCCGCCAGCCTCCAGCTTATAACGTCACTTCCGGTGGGCGGGTCCTGACACATGCCAATCAAAAGTGAGTTCCTGTTCTTAAATCATTTAGATGCCACCACTGCTCATAAGTATTGTTATCCCCATATTACAGCTCGGAAGTGAGGCTGAGAGGGGCACCTTGTGTTTTCATGGCAGATTTGCACTGTGGATGTCCCAATTCACAGCTCAAATCTCTTCACCACTACACCTGTTTTTTTATTATTTCTAGAATTATAGACATCTCATTTTCTGCCAAAAGGTAGCTAAAACAGTGGATCATATTTCAGTATGGCATCTTTTCTAAACATAATATCACAAAAATGGAAGCATTATTCATAATAACCGCTTGGCAGAAAATAGCATCAACTTTAAGGCAATATGAAACTTGCTTACTGATTATTGTGCATTTCATTACTGTATTTCCGTGATCTTCATATTTATTATGTTTATACTCTCATTGATGTAAAATTTTAAAACTTCAATAAATGTATTCTTTTGCTTGGTCAGGCAATTTACAAAATAAATACAATTTGCAGTGTAAACTCCTCAGATGAATGAACACAAATTAAAGTCACCCATGACAATATTTGAAATTAATTGGAAATACTTATCTACTCCAAAGTTTTCCCTTTCGTGGCTGTGTTCTCAGCTCTTATATTGAGGTGGAAGGGGAGAGATACAAGCTACATCATTGTGTAGATAAATCCATGGAGGTTATCTTTCAAGGCAACCTAGCTGAGACTAGGCCTGGGCTCATTTCCCTCTGAAGAAAGGCTAAACAGTTTGGGGCTGGTTAATTAAAAAATGAGATGACTGGGGTTGGGGTGGAGAAACATGATAGAGATTTATAAGAATAGTGCTGAGAGATTTTCTTAAATCTCCCTTACTCATAATAGCTGGAATTCAGTGAAACTGATTGGGGCTGGAAGGTATCTAGACAAGATCACTTGACTGTAATTGAGTTACCATCATTAGCTTTTGCTATGCACTTGGACAAGCAAGGAGCTCACCACTACATCAGTGAAGGTTTCTAACAATGCATGAGAGAAATTCTTTGAAACAGAATCAAATTGCCTTAGAGTCCTGGCTGTGACACTTCAGGCATCTGAGTTAAAGGAAATGTAACCTTCTTAATCTCTCAGATTAGTGAATGAAAAAACAGAATACAGTCAGGAGTCCTTACCCAGTACATGTACATGTCACGTCCAATTTGCAATATATTTTAAACATATTTAGTTGGAGAGTGGATAATAAGTGTCAATGTATTTGTTAATAGTATAAGCAGGTGGGGACCCAGCCAATGAGACACCCAGGGACAGAGGAGGAGGAGGTCCCTGCTCCGTTGTGTCTCCGCCCCCTGCACTGCTCTGCTCCGCCCCCATTCCATGTCAGGCTCCATTTCGTACAATGGCAGGGGAGGGAGGGTGGACCAAAAACGCTCACCTCTCCAAGAGGTGAGCCCTCTTGTCACCGCCTCCTCCCGCCCCAGCAGAGCTGCAACCCGGGCTTGTGCCCCCTCCCACAAAATGGCAGATCTGCGACTGAGTATTAGAGTTCACAGCTAGGTTTTAGTGTGGGGAATTCTCATGATGGGGCTTCCAACTACATGCCAGAGGTCTGTGCATTTCCAGTTGCAGGGACAAGCCTTCCTGTTAATTGGTAGAACAGCTGTGAAGTGGGGGCGGGGGGGGGCTAGGCAGAATGAAATGAAAAGCAAAAGTGACCCAGTGCGAATGTCAACAAAGGACAAATAAATCTCCATGTCGTTGCCATGGAGATGCTCTATAAAAGGAAGAGAAGGAAGGTGTTACAAGCAATCTTTGTAGTTAGCTGTAGCATGTAGTGTGGAAATATTTGCAACCCTCCTGGCTTTGCCTGGTGGATTGAGAGGCTAGAGGGAAGGAATCCAGCAGTATCCAGTGTGGAAAATATCCAGTTTGCACAATTCTTTTCCCTGAACAGATTCTAATGTGTTTCTATGCAAAGACAGAGAATAGGGGAAAGTTAGTTGATAGGTGGTGTCCCGAGTGCAAGAAACCAGGAGTCCTTGGGCTCCTGGGTCCCCTTTTTGATCCAGGTAAAAAGGTAAAAGTTTCCCTACGACCGAATGGTCTAATCGCGACCGACTGTAGGGAGCAGTGCTCATCTCCATTTCTAAATCAAAGAGCCAGCGTTTGTCCGAGGACAAGCTCCTGTGGTCATGTGGCCGGCATGACTATATTAGCGCACGGAACACCGTTACCTTCCCACCAAAATGGTACCTATTTATCTACTCGCATTTTTATGTGCTTTTGAACTGCTAGGTTGGCAGGAGCTGGGACTAGCAACGGGAGCTCACTCTGTCGCGTGTTCTCGAACTTGCCAACCTTCCGGTCAACAAGCTCAGCTCAGCAGTTTAACCCGCAGCGCCACCACTTCCCTATTTTGATCCTGGGCCAGGGTACAAATTATCTCCCTTCTCCTGGGCTCTGAATGATCTAAGATAGGGGCAGACAACCCATGGCCTGCAGCCTGGATCAGGCCTGCCGCCCAAAATCATCTGGCCCGTAGTTGGATGTTGGGGAAGTGAGCAGGGGAGGAAGCTGGCTACCCTGGTCCTTCTTCCTCTCTAGCTTGGCTGTCTTGCCCTCTCCACAAACTGGAGGAAGGAAGAGAAACTTAGGCAGGCTGGACTGTATAATAGGTCTGGAGAGAGCAGGTGAGACACTACACCTGTAATAGTGGAAAAACAATTGCAGGATGGCTGAGCAGTAGCCAGAGCAACCATGGAGCGTGCAGGGATGCTAGTGGTGACTGTTGCAAATCCCTGAACACTGCCTGGTAACAGCCATTAGGCCTGTCTCACCTACGCTCCCCCTTGTGTGCATCTGGCCACTTTGCAGAAGAAGGTTGCTGGCCCCTGATCTCGGGCGTGGGTGGGTTGTACATGTCTGAAACAACCTGGAATTGTTGTTTGTGTAGAGAGAGGCATCAGTAGGAGGCTAACTTTATTAACAAAGCAATCAGCCTTCATATCACAAGTACATGCAGTAGGATGGAACCACAACCAATCCCAGCTTCTTGGACCATGTAACGTGATGGATTACATAGTCATATGCAAACATATTGACAGATTATACCATATGAAAACACTGAGATTTTACTTTTTATGACTACAAAGAATGTGCAACATGGCCTTCAGAAACCTTTGTTTCATGACCATTTTGCCCAGAGGCGGATCTAAGGGGGGGCAAATCTGTAAGTTTTGCAAGAAGCCTTACCCTGTCATGTAAATCCCTCCTCTCCCTTGCTGCTGTAGCCAGTAAGCAATGCCAAGATGTTGCTGTTCCCTGTGAGGATTGGCTAGAACAGTGTAGAAGAGGAGTGTTTTCCACTGCAAGGTAAGGCTTCTTGCAAAACTTACAGATTTGCCCCCCCTCCTTAGATCCGCCTCTGATTTTGCCCTATTCCTAATGCTTTAGTTCAATAATTTTCCATAGACCACATTTAGGTAGCCTATAGTTTAGAACCATATTTCTTGCTCTGCTCAGATGGAAAGTAGGGTTTTGGATAAAAACACAAACATGGGAAATTTGCAAACAGGTTTGTATAGTCATCACACCATCATACTAGCTAGGTTTGTTTGGTTGTACGTGAGGTGTCACTCCTTTTAGCATTTTTGCAGAGGAAGTACTGGAAAACACAAATCCATGCTCACAAAGATTATATGTTATTAACACCACACTACCCTTTTAACAACCTACTACTTATTGGTACTAAGTATTACTAGCACTATGGGTAATATTACTTCACATCCTCAAGCTGCCTTTTTGAAAGTTCAAAGAAGATCATTTTGCTGTTTGTGCTTTTAAAAGAATGTGGTGCCCTGTACATTGGTTGCATCATCCAGCATCATGGCAAGACATGCATTGCTTTTCTGTTTAGATCATGACTTGAGAGGAGCACCTGTTTTGGCTTCTTGGCCAAAGCTCATCTATCCTGATTTCATCATCAATACCCATTTTCTACATAACATTAGATGTGTTCGCACAACATTTTGAATTTTCACTTTTGCAGCATGTTCAAGGGAAATCTGTTTTTGGAACAATGTCCAGGGGTTCCCATATACCTGAAGTGAAATTGATATCTTTGAGCCTTGATGGCCAGAAACATAGACATTTTTGTACTATCCTAGGTGCTGACTATTATTTCCTATGGAGATCCTGAAAAAAAGCTGACCTCACCCCAGAAAAGTTAACAAACAAACAAACACGGTTTTACTGAGCACAAGGAGTACTCCAGGATCTTGCAAAGGAACATCCCAGCTTGAATTTTCTGGTATTTGAAGTCCTTTATTTGATAAACCAATTTTTAGCATTGCTTTTACTGCAGCAACAGCTTAGATATTTGACTGGCTTGCAATACAGGCCTCTCCTTACTAACTTCATGTCCTGTAATGAGCTGGAGTCAGAATTCTTCTTGACTTTTGTTTGTTCTTTGTTGTTGTTAAGTCGTGTCCGACTCTTCGCGACCCCATGGACCATGGCACGCCAGGCCTCCCTGTCCTCCACTAGCTTCCAGAGTTCACCCAATTTCATGTTCATCGCTTCGGTGACACTATCTAACCATCTCATCCTCTGCCGCCCCCTTCTCCTTTTGCCTTCAATCTTTCCCAGCATGAGGGTCTTTTCTAAAGAGTCCTCTCTTCTCATGAGGTGGCCAAAGTATTTGAGCTTCAGCTTCAGGATTTGTCCTTCCAGGGAGCAATCAGGCTTGACTTCCTGGAGGACTGACCGATTGGATCTCCTTGAAGTCCAGGGGACTCTCAAGAGTCTTCTCCAACACCATAACTCAAAAGCATCTATTCTTCGGCGCTCTGCCTTTCTTATGGTCCAGCTCTCACAGCCATACATTGCTACTTGGAAAACTATCGCTTTGACTATGCGAACCTTGGTTGGCAGGGTGATGTCTTGTCTTTTTATTAAGTTGTCTAATAACTTTCCTCCCAAAAAGTATTTTTTTTTTTAATTTCATGGCTGCAGTTACCATCAGCAGTGATCTTGGAGCCCAGGAAAGTAAAGTCTGTCACTGCTTCCATTTCTTCCCCTACTATTTGCCAGGAAGTGATGGGAGTGGTTGCCATGATCTTAGTTTTTTTAATGTTGAGCTTCAAGCCAATTTTGGCACTTTCCTCTTTCATCCTCATCAGAAGGTTCTTTAGGTCTTCCTTACTTTCTGCCATTAGAGTGATGTCGTCTGCGTATCTGAGGTTGTTGATATTTCTCCCAGCAATCTTGATTCCAGCTTGTGAATCATCCAGCCCAGCCTTTCTCATGATGTACTCTGCATATAAGTTAAATAAGCAGGGTGACAGTATACAGCCTTGTCTTACTCCTTTCCCAATTTGAAACCAATCAGTTGTTCCATGTCCAGTTCTAACTGTTGCTTCCTGGCCCGCATACAGGTTTCTCAGAAGACAGATAAGGTGGTCTGGTACTCCCATCTCTTCAAGAACTTGCCACAGTTTGTTGTGATCCACACAATCAAAGGCAGTATTGTCATTCAGTAATGAGCTGCCGGAACGCGAGGTGGGACTTACCACTTGATTGACAGGCAGTCCATGACACGTCGCCGCCTGCCCGCCCACCGCGGGGGCTCCCTCCGAGTGGCGCGCCCCTCCGTGGCTCACCTAGGCACTCAGTGCGCCCCCCAGGCAAGCAGGCACCCCCTCCGAAGCCAGGGCAGGCAGCGACGCGTCACGAATGGGCAGCCAATCAGGTGGTAAGTCCCGCCTCGTGTTCCAGCAGCTCGTTTCTGAATGACAATACTGAATCAAAGGCTTTGGCATAGTCAATGAAGCAGAAGTAGATGTTTTTCTATATTGTTCTTATATATATATTTTTGGCAGTCTTATATATACGGTATATTTTTGGCAGATTGGCAGTCCAATCCAGAACTAAACAGATTGGCAGTCCAAGCCAGAACTTCCCAACCACCCAGGAACGCAGGCAGCTACCACTGCATCTTGCAGCAAGTAGGCAGCTCCGGGAGGCTGTGCAGGGAAAAGGGACATTTGTAAGGGCGCAAGGTGACTGACAGATCTATTCACTCCTGCATGGGCTTTTTAACCAGCATAGAAGTTAAGGCCTCCGAGTACGGCAGTGGTGGTGGTGGCTATGGTGGCGGCTATGGTGGCTAGAAGAAATCTAGAGGGCCAAACAAACAAACAAACAAACCCCAAAACGTGTTAGAGCTAGGGTTACCAGATACAAACTGGGACAGAGTGCCTATACCTTTAACCACTGTATAGAAGAGGAAATTTTGGCACATGCAGCTTTTGAAACCCTTCCACGATGAGCTGCACCTGCCCAAATTCCCTCTTTTATACAATGGTTAAAGGTATAGGCACTCTGTCCCAGTTTGTATCTGGTAACCCTAGTTAGAGCACCAGTTATTAAAAATGATTACAGGTATTTATTTGTACCTGAAAGCTTTCAATTTGACTCACTGACAAAGTGGCCTAACAGAAGAAACCAAAATTGCAACTTTCAAATGGGGGGGGGGCTATGAAAGGACAAATCTAGAGTGAAAAAACCCAAACACAAACTTCTGCCCCTGTTTCTTACATGATAACGTAGTTGGACAGTCATAAAATCTGTTGTTCTGAAAAGGCCTATCCTTACACTGTTCACAGTGCAGGTTTTAGGTCATTGGGTTGGGGCAATTTTTTGAAACCCCTCTTTAAAGAACAGTGCACAGTGCATCATTGGTAGAAAATTGGCTTTAATCAAAATTCTTCCACAAAAATCTCTCATGTTGAGTCTGCTTATTATTAAAATCAGAAACTCATTCAAATTAAAGTTTCCTATGTTTCTGCAGAAATTTGGGAAATTCTCTCTTACATATTGAAATTTTAACACAGTATTTTATTCCTGTTTTATTAGAATTATTTCTGTACAGTACACATATGGGTAGCATTTCTTTATATTCATACTAGCTTTTTGTTACCCGGCGTTGCCCGGATAACAAAATGATCTTCCAGAGTTTATGAGTTTTGCACCCCTTCTTGCCCCCCATGCTGACGGGGGGGCCGAACCCGGACTCCAACTGTGTCAGGAGCATCGCCACTCACCTCGGCGCCCCCAGAAACTACGGATCCGACGCCGATTTTGTCCGTTTTCGACCGTTCTCACACGGGGCCCCCACGCACTCCCACCCCCAGAGGTGCTGGGGGGGCTGACCCCCGCAGTGTTTGTCACCAGGCCACAAGGCATGTGCGTGCCGAGTCTGGCTCCAATCGCTCCAGGCATTGCAGTGGGGCATTGCGGGCATCTTGTTTCGCACCCCTTCTCGCCCCCTACGCAAAGGGGGGGGGCTGAACCCGGACTCCAACCGTGTCAGAAGCGTTCCTGCTTGTCTCGGCAACCCTGGAAACTACGGACTCGATGCCAATTTCGGCAGTTTTTGGCCGTCTTCATGTGGGGGCCCCTGCACACACCCAGCCCTGGGGGCACTGGGGGGGGGCCTGATCCCTGCAGTGTTTGTCGCCAGGCTGCAAGGCATGCGCATGCTGAGTCTGGCACCAATCGCTCCAGGCGTTCCAGCACGGCATGGCGGACCTTTTGTTTTGTACCCCTTCTCACCCCCCACGCCAAGGGGAGCCCAAACCCAGACTCCAACTGTTTCGGGAGTGTTGCCGCTCATCTCAGCAACCCCAAAAACTACGGACTCGATGCCGATTTTGGCCATATTCTGCCATTTTCATGTGGGGCCCCCTGCTCACCCCCACCCCTGGGAACGCTGGGGGGGGGCCTGACCCCTGCAGTGTTTGTCGCCAGGCCGCAAGGCACGCACGTGCCGGGTTTGGTGTGCGTTGCTCCAGGCGTTCCAGCACGGCATGGAGGATGTTTTGTTTCGCACCCCTTCTGGCCCCCCGTGCTGAGGGGGGCCCAAACACGGACTCCATCGGCGTCAGGAGTGTTGCCGCTCGTCTCGGCAACCCCGGAAACTACCGACTCTATGCCGATTTCAGCCGTTTTTGACCATTTTCACATGGGCCCCCCTGCGCTCCCCCACCCCCGGGGGTGCTGGGGGGGGGGCTGACCCCCACAGTGTTTGTCACCAGGCCGCAAGGCATATGCATGCCGAGTCTGGTGCCAATCGCTCCAGGCGTCGCAGTGGGGCATGGTGGACGTCTCGTTTCACACCCCTTCCCGTCCCCCACGTTGAGGGGGGGCGAACCCAAACTCCCACAGCATCGGGAGCATCGCTGCTCGCCTCAGTGACCCCAGAAACTACAGAACCGAGGATGATTTTGTCCGTTTTTGACCTTTTCATGCGGGGCCCTGGGGCACCCCCACCCCCGGGGGCGCTAGGGGGGCCTGACCCCTGGAGTGTTTGTCGCCAGGCCGCAAGGCACGCACGTGCCGAGTTTGGTGCGCGTCGTTCCAGGTGTTCCCGCAGGGCATGGCGGACATTTTGTTTTGCATCCCTTCTTGCCCCCCACACCGGGGGGGGGGGTGAACCTGGACTCCGACGGTGTCGGGAGCATCGCCGCTCGCCCCGGCGACCCCGGAAACTGTGGATTTGACGCCGATTTCGGCAGTTTTCTACCATTTTGACGTGGGGACCCCCGCGTACCCCCACCCCCGGGGGCGCTAGGGGGTCCGCCCCCCGCAGTGTTTGTTGCCAGGCCGCAAGGTGTATGCGTGCCACGTTTCGCGTCGATCGGTCCAGGCGTTCCAGCATGGCATGGCAGATGTTTTGTTTTGCACCCCTTCTGGCCCCCCCGTGCCGAGGGGGGCCCAAACCTGGACTCCAACGGCATCGGGAGTGTCGCCGGTCATCTCTGTGACCCCAGAAACTATGGACTCGACACCAATTTCGGCCGTTTTCGCCCATCTTCACGCGGGGACCCCCACATACCCCCACCCCCAGGGGTGCTAGGGGACCCCGACCCCCACAGTGTTGGTGGCCAGGCTGCTAGGCTTCTGCATGCCGAGTTTGGTGCCAATCGGTCCAGGCATCACAGCGGGGCATGGTGGACATTTTATTTCGCACCCCTTCTCGCCCCCACGTCGAGGGGGGGCTGAACCCGGACTCCAACAGTGTCGGGAGGATCGCCGCTCATCTTGGTGACCCCGGAAACTGTGGATTTGACGCCGATTTCGGCCGTTTTCAGCCATCTTCACACGGGGACCGCCGTATACCCCCACCCCCGGGGGCGCTAGGGGGCCCCGACCCCCGCAGTGTTTGTCGCCAGGCCGCAAGGTGTATGCGTGCCAAGTTTCGTGCCAATTGCTCCAGGCGTTGCGGAGCCTATGCAAAACTTACATACACACACACAAACACACCCACGCTCTTCTTTATATATATAGATATTGGTTGGAATATATGGAAACAAAAATTCCCAGAGGTGGAGTGGTAGGGCATGCCAGCCAACCACCCCTTCTTGCCAGCAACCAGGTCAATCACTTTGCTCTCCTGAGGGCTCAATGTAATCAAGAGCACCCATGTATATCTGTGCATTTGTATACTCCCTTCAAAGCAGCTACATGGAGTTGCTAATTCCATCTGAGAAGCAGCAAAGCCACCCTCAAGCTGTTATTTTATCCTATAGAGGAAAACATATTTGTCCTGTATAATGGCTGCATGTTTCCCCCATGAGAAAAATTGCAGTTGGGAGAGGTAATGTGTTTGAGATCAGAGAAAAAGTGCATAAGGAAAGCACTAATCCCCCAGCACAGTATCTCCAATTAAATTAGAACTACCTGTACTGGCTGCTTGAGGTTAAAAAAAAAAAAAAGACAGCAGTAGGAGATCCTTGATATTCGCAAACGGGTTTATAAGCCACTTTCTGAAAATCTGCACTTGGAGGCAGGTAACTGCAGGAAGGTTGGCATGATCAGCACTGGAGTCTCCTCTGTAATTTATGTACTGTCTCCCTGGTTTCCTGGAAGAGCTGCTCTCATTTTGCCTCTATCATCTGGGCTGGCCGCTGCCATTCTCAGACTTTTGTTAATACACAGAAAATTAGATGCCTGTTCACTGTTGACTTTTATCTGCCTTATTCCAGCTCTTATTTTTAACTGTAAGTACAGGTTTGCAACCCTGTAATCATTAGGTTTGCACTCAGGCCTTTATTTTCCAGAGCAGGGGGAAGGGTGGTTTTATTTTTTATTTTTTTAAGTTGGGTATTGCAACACTTTTATAAATTACAATCTTGCATGTGACACTTTGACAAACTCAGTGGGCTGCTCCCTCATTTCTTCTTGGGTAATTTTAACCCTGTCACTCTCCTCTCCTCCCTCACCACCATCCAGGCCAAGATCTCTGAGACACCTGAGGCAACAGGCCAAATGCTTCCTCCTTCCTTGCCTCATGATGTGCCACCCTCTGCTCCTCCCACTCTCCAGTGTAACCTAGCTCATCACTCTCTTCCCCTCCACATTCCTATTTCTTCTTTCTTTCCATTTTCCTTTCCAGTCCAGGCTGGGGAAGGAGAAGCCTTCCCCAGCAAGTAGGCAAGTAAGTGGACAGTAGGTGGCTGGTCTGCCCTTACCAATGCCTGAGGCAACCATTTCAGTTGATCTCATTGATGGACTAGTTCTCCCTCTGCCCCATCATCCTTGCAACCATTTCCTTCATCCACTCCATTAGCATGGTCTGGCCCTTGAAAATCCAGTGCTTATTAGTGTATCTGTTTACTGAACTGATTGTTTCCATGCTCAGGGCAACCAAGGCATAATTTCTGCTCTAATTTAAATCAAACCTTTTCCTGATGGTGAAAAGAGAGCGGACCTCCACAGCAACACAAACCATTTTATTTCCCACCAGCTCCCACTACACAGGACGCAATCCTAACCTGGAGTTAGGCCGAAACAGTTAAGCCAGCAAAGTTTGGCTGGTATAAGAGACACCGTAAGGTATGTTTGGACCATTCTCAGTCAGAGAGGCCAGCACACAGACATGCACCATCCTCCCTGACTCCGAGAGTGGTCCAAATGTGCTTTATGGTGGCCCTTGTGCTAGCCAAACTTGGTTGGCCTAACTGTGCCAGCCTAACTCCAGGCTAGGCTTGTGCCCACAATTATACTCCATTCCTTCCAAAATGTCATGGATGAAAACAGATACTTCTGTTTATTCTGCAAATACCTTCCTCAAGAGGAAGTCAAGTGTAGACTTACGAAGATGCTGCTTGAACCTTTCACTAACAGGGCTATGCTGTATCTCTGAAATGAGCCACTACAGGGCAAAAATGATGCCATTTTTTGAATCAGCACCCCAAATTCATATAAAAGCGCCATACATTTTGGAAAAAGTTTTTTCTGACCCTCAATTTTGCAGGACTGTGTAATTGAAAACTCTTTTCCATTCATCATATTCTGTAAAGTGTGGATATAGTGGTGAACAGGGAGCACCAGCCTATGGTCACATGTTCTTTAATAATGTCCAGACTTGGTTACTGTAATATATTATTTATGGGGCTGCCTTTGAAATGCCTTCAAAACTGTGAACTGATTCAGAATCTGACAGTGACGTTGTTAATGGGGACCCCAGGGAAATAGCAGCAAACCCCAATGTGCCAGTGCAATTGAGTTTTTATTGTAAATGAACGAAACAAAACAAAACAAGTCTCTGGCCCTTATAAATACAGCTGTATAAGAAGAAACAAGTCATCAATATTCTGCCCACTGCTCAGTAATTAAACCTGTACCAGCCATGCTGGTCAATTACTTCCAACGTATTTGTTAACAAGTATGGGATGTGATGGTGTCCTGTATTTTCTTCTTCTAAATCTACCCATAAATGAAAAAAAGAGGCCATATTGTTGTATTGTCCATCAGTCATGTTATTCTATTTATTGGGCTGGATTTGGTAGAAGGAAGCTGGAATCAAGACAATGACAGCAACACAAGGGAAATGCTGAACTCCTCTAGAGTAACAGCTCTTGCAGGCAAGAACAAGCAGTAGAATATAAGTGACCACCAGCGTGTGTGTGTGTGTGTGTTTCAGATGTGATTTCAGGCATCATTGCTAACCCAAATTCATAACGGAGGTTGTGACAGCATTGTCTGCTGCTTTTATTAATGTATTAGATTATTTTTCTCATTTTTTATTATAAACCACATTGAGCTTTTATGTAAAATAGGGTGTACATCTATTAAACCAATAAATAATCCATTTTTGCAAAGGGAAGGGTTTTCCTGCAGAGTAGCACATTCCCCCTTTCTTTTGTCTAAAGTTTAAAACAGGAGTGTCAAACTCCTTTCATACAGCGGACAGAATAGCATTCATGGTGCCTGATGAGGGCCAGAAGTGACATCATTAAGCAGGAAGTGACATTGTTAAGCAGATGATAGTCAGAAATAAGCACTTTGTTCTCAAATAGAAAGCTGCAAATGACTGAAGAGGGGGAAAATGCAAATCTTAATCTTATTTTTAAGATATGGGAGAGCCATTATCACACTGGGGGCGCAATCCTAAACAGTGCCGGACTGGCAAGGCCGACAGGCCAGCGCCATATCTGACGCTGTTTAGGAGAGGCTGGAGCCTCCCCTATGTGCTCCTCAGATCTGCGCCCGCTAAAGAGCAGGCGCAGATCCGAGGAGACCGCACAGCTCGAATTGGGGCCTCATGGACAGGCTTAGGATGTGGCTGTACGGCCACCTTTCAAGCCCGCCCATGTCCCTCCCAAGTCCCACCCCCGCCTCCCTCCCTCCCACCAACCCCCGTGCCACCTCAGTCAGCGCAAAGGAGGCTCTCTGTCGGCGCTCTGAAGCCAATGCTACAAGTAGCATCAGCTTCAGAGCTTTAGCGCCGAAGCAGGGGTGCTGCTATGTGCCCACATGTCAGCGCTAAGCACGTAGCGCTGATGCAACAATGTTGCGTCAGCGTTATGTGAGTTCTAGGATTGCGCTGTGGGAGAACTAAATTATCCCATGGGCTGCCCTTTCAGCAGTGCCCTTTTAGCAGCTGAGAGGTGTTCTGCTGAGTTATGCCTCAGCAGAAGCAGCACTGCTGAATGGGCAGCCTGCATGTTTATTGGGCACTCCCAGCACCTTGGCAGCCCTCTCCCTCTCACCGCTCCTGGTTTAGCTTCCCGTGGCATTTCTTGCCTTCTTCCATCTCAGCCTCACCAGAAGCCCTGCATCTGATAAGGTGGCACAGGTTGGACCCAATTATCATGGGGGCTGGATAAAGAGCTTCCGCAGGCCTTTTGATCACTGCCATGCTAGTCCAATCTTGTTGATATCATCCATCTCTGCTTTTGGACAAGAGGTTCACAAGAGGACAACTCCCTATCACAAGACTCTGTTCACTTCAGCTGCAGAACTATAGCAGACACTTGTTCTTGGGGGATATTTGGAGATTGCAGTAGTCCAAGCTCAGCCAGCCCCTCCACCTCTGACATATTTATCTCTGTTCCCTTGTGCACTGACAATGCACCTCTTCCCTGCTTTGTTATTGTCTCACAGCCATAATTTCAAATGCTTTTCTAAAGTGCTTTCTTTAATGATGAGCTGTGTAATTATTGTGCTAATGATGCCACACGTTCCTTACTCAGTGACACAGAACATATGGTGGGAGATTAGACCCCTCTAAAATGATTAATCACTAGGATAGCTTCTCACTTCCACAGCAAGTCCTTTAGGATGAGCAAAATTTCCACATTTCTCTTCTCTCTCGGGAGCTTCAGAAAAATCAAGCATGTCTAGCCCAGGACACCATCGCTCTGTGACTCTGCACAATCAGGCAACTTCATGACTGCCTCCCACTACCACTGATTCTACACTTTTCCCAAGAGTCAACATCTCACCTGGCTTTCTTTCATATCTTTTGTCCACAAGCAACAAGAAAGCTGGGAACAAAACTTCTGAGAAGCAAAAAATGAGAAAGCACACCCCTTTTGTTTGACAGAACTGCAGTGGTTCTCAATCCAGCTGAAAGGAAAGGGGATACTTATGGTCTGATCCTGATTGTCAGAAATAGAGACTTTTGTAAAAATGGCACTAAAAAAGCTGCCAACTGGGCTGTGAAAAACCCTTGGAGATTAGCAGAGATGGGTGTGCATTCGACGCCGATTTTGGCCGTTTTTGACCATTTTCACGTGGGAACCCCCATGTACCCCCACCCCCAGGGGCGCTAGGGGGGTCTGACCCCCGCAGTGTTTGTCGTCAGGCCGCAAGGTGTATGCGTGCCAAGTTTCGTTTCGATCGGTCCAGGCGTTCCAGCAGGGCATGGCGGACTTTTTGTTTCGCATCCCTTCTTGCACCCCACGCCAAGGGGGGCTGAACCCAGACTCCAATGGTGTCGGGAGTGTCACCACTCATCCCGGCAAATCTGGAAACTATGGATTTGACGCCATGGCCATTTTCTACCATTTTCACATGGGGGCCCCCGCGTACCCCCACCCCCACCCCCGGGGGCACTAGGGGGGCCTGCCCCCCACAGTGTTTGTGGCCAGGCTGCTAGGCTTCCGCATGCCGAGTTTGGTGCCAATCGGTCCAGGCGTTACAGCAGGGCATGGCGGATGTTTTGTTTCGCACCCCTTCTTGCCCCCCACATCGAGGGGGGGCCGAACCTGGACTCCAACAGCATTGGGGGCATCGCCGCTCATCTCAGCGACCCCGGAAACTGTGGATTTGATGCCAATTTCAGCCATTTTTGACCATTTTCATGCAGGGACCCCCTCATACCCCCACCCCCAGGGGCGCTAAGGGGGCCTGACCCCCACAGTGTTTGTCGCCAGGCCGCAAGGTGTATGCATGCCGAGTTTCATGCCGATTGCTCCAGGCGTTGCGGAGCTTATGCGAAACATACATACATACATACATACATACATACATACATACATACATACA
>JAJKFI010000111.1:2815530-2835249 GCA_029204185.1 Lerista edwardsae | reverse complement strand
ACATACATACATACATACATACATACATACATACATACATACATACATACATACATACATACATACATACATACATACATACATACAAACCCATGCTCTTCTTTATATAGATAGATTTCATGTCATGACTATTACTATCTCTCAGCCTCACCTCCCAAACAGGGTTGTTGTGAGGACAAAAGAAGTGGAGGAACCATGCACACGCACTTAGCTCCTTGGAGGAAGGGTAGTATAATATGTAAATACATAAATAAATAAATAATTTTGCCGTGGGATGATAGTGTTAAAACTTTATGGGCCCTGGGTGTCAAATGACCTAGCTACACCACTGTCTCTTCTTATGTTCTTAGGATGCACACCAATCTCTAGTCTTAATCCCATACCCACACAAGACCTATATGCTCCCTGGCCTAGAATTACCCTGACATACCACAATCTGGATCAGGCAAAAACAAACAAACCCATGCCAATGCCAATGCCAATCAGGGATTGAAGAAATTCTACTCATTTCTTCTTATCAGGAATGAGAAGAAATACTACTCATCTCTAAAAGCAACCAGCTAACCCCAAAATACGTTCAGGGCAAGTGGGTGGAAATTGCTCCTCAGTCAATATTATCATGCCATTGTACAAATCGCTGGTAAGGCCACATCTGGAATATTGCGTACAGTTCTGGTCACCGCCCCTCACGAAGGACATAGTGGAGCTGGAAAAGGTGCAGAAGAGAGCGACGAAAAAGATTACGGGCTGGAGTACCTCCCTTATGAAGAAAGACTGCAGCGTTTAGCGCTCTTCAGCCTAGAAAAAAGGCGCCTGAGACAAAAGGAAATACTTTTTGATTATTGTATCAATAATACATGTCTCAATGATTGAGACATACAAAATTATTATTTTATTGTATTATTGAGAAATACAAAATGATGCATGGAAGGAATAGAGTTGATAGAGGGATGCTCTTTTCCCTCTCAAAACACCAGAACCAGGGGACATCTGCTAAAACTGAGGGTTGGGAGAGTTAAAACAGATAAAAGGAAATACTTTTTTACCCAGCAGGTAGTTAATCTGTGGAACTCTTTGCCACAGGAGGTGGTGATGGCATCTGGCCTAGATGCCTTTAAGAGGGGATTGGACAGATTTCTGGAAGAAAAGTCCATAGTGGGCTATAGGCCATGATGGATTGTGCAACCTCCTTACATTAGTAGTAGGCTATTTCAGAGTACCGGATGCAAGAGAGTGGCAACAGGATCCAAGCATCTTGTTGTCTCGTGCCTCCCTGGGGCACCTGATGGGCCGCTGTGAGATACAGGAAGCTGGACTAGATGGGCCTTTGGCCTGATCCAGCAGGGCTCTTCTTATGTTCTTATGTTCTTAAAGTGAAGGACAGCAAGACTCATGGGTTTAAGCAGCCTATGAGAGCCTGCCCCTTACTTTAGTCAGCCAATGGCCTGGTGATATCACCAGCTTGCCCTTTATAAAGTGCCCTCCAGGCTGCTTCACAAGGAGCAGAAATTCCTTAAGGTAGAAAGCAATGGCATTTTGGGAGGAGGACCAGATACAGAAAGTCCCATCCCTCAGCATAGAAACCTGACCTTGAACAATACGTTGTGAAGACTCTTCAGGCTAAACCATAGATCTGCAAGTGCCAACCTGCAATATGGGAGCCCAGGAGGTGTGAGAGATGAGCAAGCCAGTGACCGCAGTTCCTCCTGCTTTTGGTGGCCAATCATTATGTGCTACTACTGTGTCATTCTGGTCTTTCTTTCTTCCCAGCTCCACTGGAAGCAAAGGAAAGGCAGAGAGTGGCATGGAAACAATGTGGATGAAAAGTGGGAAGAAAAAGAGGAAACCAGGTGAAGCAAGGCAGGGAGCTGAAGGAGTGTCATGGCAGGAGAAAGGAGGCACATGGATGTGAGACGGAGGGAGCTTGCTGAATACTGGGGGAGCTGGGATTTGCTTGTTTGAGATCCCTAGCCCTGGCCAGTGCTTAAACTGAGCAGGCCTGAGCCTTGAAACAAAATGATGGCGGCAGCACTGCCATGACCTACTTCTGGACCCCATCCCACCTGTTGAAGATCTCGGTGATAAGCTACTACTGCAGTGTGTGTGCACACAATGGCAGGGAGCTTATGGCACAATCCTAACCAACTTTCCAGCACTAGCCGAGCCAGTGGGGTATGTGCTGCATCCTGCAGTGGAATAGCAGTCACAGAGGCCTCCTCAAGGTAAAGGCATGTTTGTTCCCTTACCTCAGACCTGCATTGCCCTTACCGCAGTGCTGGGAAGTAGTTAGGACTGCACCCTTACAGCACAATCCTAGAAACTGCGCAGTGTCAAGCAGGCTGGCAGTGTGCCGGCCCGGGAAGTGGGCGGGCTTGGGAATGGGTCATAAGGCTGAACCCTAAACCCGATGGGGAGGCCATGTGCCCCCAATTCGGGCGGCGTGGTCTCCTTGGATCTGTGCCTGCTGTTTAGCATGAACGTGCCCTTACTATGCGGAGGCTCCAGCCTGTCCTATACTGTGTCAGGATATGGTGCAGGCCGGCCAGCCTCGCTATTCTGGCGCAGTATAGGATTGTGCCCTGAGTTGCATAGAACAGCTGGACTAGCTGTGAGAAAAAGCATGTGGTGCTCCTTAATCAGGTGGAAAATAGCACCTCTTGAATGCACACTTCTGTAAAACCAGCCTCCTTCATTGTATGGTGTGATTAGCATGTCAGGAAGGAGGCTCGGTATGAACCGTGTCTCCTACAATGCTTGGATCCTAAAGGCAGGGTGGTTTTGAGATAAGGGAGCTCTGTAGTAGGCACTCCTCTCCCTGCATTCAGGAGCTGATTTCCATCTTAAGTGTGATTGCCTGGCTCTTCATAATGCAGTGATTATGCGAAGAGCAACTTCTGAGATGGGCTTGTAGCTACTTCCACAGGAAATCCCCCAATGAATGGAAATAAGCCAGGCCAGAGGCAGACCATTTATGGAGCAACACATGGCAGCTCCCCAGGGTGCTGTATATGGAGAGGCACCAGAGCTGCCACTTTGTGTTACCCACCTGCCCTCCCTTGCATTCAGAATCATTCCTAAATGGAGCAATTCCGGCTGCTGGGGGTGTGGTGGGGCAGTGCAGGGGGCATGGTGGTGGCACTAGGGGTGCAGTGATGCATCACTCCATCCCTCGCCCCAGGTATCGTCAGAGCCCATGACAGCCCTGAGCCAGGCTCCAATTCTAGCATCAGTTTGCCCAGCTAGGAGCAACAAGATCAATCAAGCTGTGTTTACTAAGTAAGAACCTTCCTCTTCTTTTGCAATATTCCCAACACCCCAACACTCAACCAGGCACAAATGCAGGTTTGTAAAGGACCAAAGAAATGGGCAGGTATTGCATAATGCAAATGTTCTGTCACACCTGCCTACAATTTAGTTTTCAAAGCGGGCCCACAAGGAGAGAGGGAGTTTTGATTTTTAAAAATATGAAAACCATTTTTCAACCAAAAAGGTTCACAGAGCAGTTCCCATGCCTGTTCCCTGTCCCAAAGGGGCACAGAGTCTAACTTTAAGAAAGATGAAAGAAGACACCAGCAACCTTCACTGGAAAGGACATTTTGCTGGGACAAACAGGGAAGGTTGCTCTCCCCTGCAAAAGATTAAATGTTCTGAAAGCATCCATGAGAAGGTTCCAACTGGGCTGGGCTGGGGTGATGGCATGAGGCAAAAAGAGGTCAACCTTTCCTCCCTTGCCAATTCCCCAGTGCAAATTGCTCCCCGCTGAGGAATGGGAGTGGGAGTGGGAAGATCTGTAACTTGAGGGCAGCATTGCCATGTCTCAGAAATCCAACAAACCAGAGGCAGGATGCCCATGACTTCACCAGGTTAAACTACAGCTGTCCAGCTCTCTATGAACTGACTCATTAGAGTGACCACTTAGCCGGTTTTTCAGTGGATTTTAAATAACTTCATTTTCAATATCCCTTACTTTAGTGGTTTTACGTAATGGTGTGATATAAACCTCTCTGATTAATAATATAGCCCCCTATATTTTCTCCTATTGAGCTTTTGATTGCTAGCCTCTGTGTCTTGAGCCACCCTAAATCTATGTCTGTAGTGAACCACTTCAGATTGCTGGTTGAGATCCACATGACTGATGGAACAGTCTCTCCCTAAGCCCATGCCCTCTCTCAGGGAGAAAAGTTATCGCCTAAGAGTCCAGTCCTATCCTTCCTGTCCTGCTGGTGCAGCTGTGCCATAAACAGGCACACTATATCCAGCAAGGGGGGATCAACGGCTTCAGAGGCAAAGTGGGTTTTAAATGCCTTTACCCCTCTATAAGCCTCTCACTCCTCAATGGGTCTCCTTGGACCTGCGCTAGTGATTTAGCAAGGTTGAGGAGAGAGGGGAGGGCTGCAGGTAAGGAGAGGATCTGGCACACACTATTGCCACTGGATCCCGTCGTCCTCCCCACCCCATTATGTCCCCTCCCCACCCAGTTTTGCCCTTTCCCACCCCTTCTGCCCCTTCCACTGACTTACCTGCTCCAGTGGGTGGCTGGGGAACCAACAACGCACTCAGGAAGGCTCTGGCCCTCCTGCCAGCATCCCCAGCAGCTGGAGCGCCTTTTACATCTGGCACTGACTGCTTGCTTCATGGCAGTCAGTGCCAGCGGAAGATGCTCTGTGACAATGGCTGGTCTGGATAGGATGGGGCCAATAGTACTAGATGTGCTACTATTTTTGTGTAAGTGTGCAGTACAATCTTCTCCAAGTCTTCAATGGTAAAGACCCAGGTGCGTGTCTCTTCCGTGAGAAGTACGCCTTGATCTACAAGTTCCAAAGCATTGTCTTTGTGGATAACTTTCTGCCTCCCTGGTGATATTCTTGTACCTTGCTTTGTTAAGGGAGCTGAAACATCTCTTGATCTTAGCTCAAAGGTCTACTGCTGAAGGTGAAAAAGGCGTAATTTCTCCTTGATTCAAGTTATGTGCCCATCTCCTCCCCACCGAATCAGGCTTTGAGCATAACCCAATCGTAAATTCACCCAATCCTGTGCATGGCACATTGGCAGTGCACTAATTCTGTTGCAACATTGGCCATACCCTAACCCCAGGTGGAATGGGGTAGGGGAAGTGGGGGGGAGGACAGGCATATGGGCAGACAGGCCTGGGGAGTAGAGTGGAGCCAGGATCCGGCACTTAGGCAAGATCCTAACCCCTGTCTCCCCAACAACCCGGCATTGCTCTGGGTTGCTCAGGTTTGCACTGCCAATTTCGGTGGCGCAGTTCTGAGTAGCTCCATTCAGGTTTCTATTGTGTTACCTGGGCTCTGGGTTGTGTTATAGCCAGCCCCAATCCTGCACTGGATACAGCGCAGGCCAGCCAGCTTACCTGTTCCAGTGCAGGATAGGATTGGGTTGTAATGAATCTAATAACAAATTGTTCAGACATACAGGACACAACTTTCCAGCAGTGACATAACTGTGCCAGTGGGGCATGTGCTGCATCCTGCAACTGGGGAACAGCCATGGAGGCCTCTTCAAGGTAAGGGAATGTTTGTTCCTTTACCTCAGAGCCGCATTGCCCTTACCTTGGTGCTGGAAAGTTGGTTAGGATTGCGCCCTAAGTCCCGGACCCTAAGTCATTTGGTCACCCATAACCCCAGGGGGAATGGATACCTGTACTTAAGAATCCTGGCCTTAAGCCAGTTTAGGACTGAGGGATCTAAAGGACTGTCTTCCTCAGTATAACCTGCTAGTCTAAGTGGCAACCTACAGTATGTGATCCCTGGCTGAGGCCAGGCTGGCAGCCACAAGAGGCAGGGCCTTCTTTTAGTCACGTCTCAACTTTAGAAACCCAACACTTTTCAGTTATGATCAGCATCCTCCTTATGAGTTATTTGTTACTCCTTGTAAGCTTATTTCATACTTTGCCAAAAAGCGTAGGCATTCTATACAATCCCTAGGTAAAGTAAGTATAAAAGCTGAACAAAACAAGCCTCTTTCATTCTTTGCCAGGCATTCTATAGAACGCCTGATTTTCACACAATGCCTGTAACATGGCTATTTTTTTATATCATTTGCTGCTGGTTTTTGTTGGGGTTTTTTTTACTGCTTTTCTGCCTTTTACTGCACAATAATTTATATTTATTTTCACATATTTATACTGCCCTCTTTCCGAGAAGCTTCTTTTGTCCTCACAACAACCCTATGAGATAAGGAAGTGCAGTGGTGGTCCTACCTTTATTGTGTGTGTGGGGGGGGGGGAGAAATGCCCCCAGTGCCGCACTGGAGCAGCAGGGGGCGGCACAGAGGCTGATCACCTCTCGCAGAGGTAAGCAGTGTGAGCAGAGTTGGGTCCACCCACCTCTGCCTTCCTACGGCTCCAAAACGGAGCGTTTGTGGGTGCTAGGAGCCTGGTGGGGATGGCACAGGAGGCAGGGAGGTGGTGCTAGGGGCAGCATTTTGCGGACCTTGCCCCCAGGGTGGAGAACTGGCAACTGAAGAGGTGCGGCTGAGAGAAAGCGACTGGCCCATGGTCACCCAGGTCATGGCTGAGCAGGGATTTGAACCTGGATCTTCCCAAAGCACTACACTAATAAGTATTTAATTACTGCTTTTGACTACTGGTGTTTTTTGTTTGTTGCATTCTATTGTAATGTTGTATTTTAATGTTGCTGTTAGCTGCCTTGACTGTCCCATTTTATCGGAAGAAAAGTTGGATATAAATGTGTTAAACAAAATAAATAAGTGAACAACATGGCACTTGTGGCATCAGACCAATCTGGGGGCAGTTAGAAAAGTCTCAAATTGCACCCAAAAGAGGACAGTGAAGCCGCCAGGTAGGTTTCCTTAGAGAAGGCATTCCAGCGCCAAGGTCTTCTCCCTGAGAGCCACAGCCAGCCTCAGTGCTGAAAGGAGGGCATTGGCAGAATGACTTGGGAGGGTGGGAGAGCTTTCAGTGCCCCCGCCAATGTTTGGAAGCCTCAACCTCCGGCAGTTTAGGAGGACACGTTTGTGGCTCCTAGAAGTGATGTGCGGGTGGGTGTGCACGTGGGCCACGCCCTTTCCAGCCCAGCTTGGACCAATGAACGGGTCCAGTGAACCACCAGCATGTCCTGAAAAATCGTCCGGTAGGTCAGGCAGGTAGAGAAAAGGAGCGTGGAGCCTCCCTCCGCAGCCCGGCTTGCCTGCTCATTGCATTCAGACCTGGACCAGGACTCTTGGGGCGGGCTGCCGTGGCCCCCGCGTTCCTGCAGCGGGCCGGGATTCCTCCTGGTTCCCTCTTCCCCCCCCCCCCCCACCGACCTGTCTGGCTCAGGGGAGCTGCGGAGGAAAGCAGGTCGCCCCCCCCCGCCCCAGCTCTCCTCCTCCCGCCCCCGCCAGGTTGCGTTTTGCACGCAGAGACGGGGATGGAGATGCACGCGAGGAAAGCCCAAGCCCTCCGCGGGGATTCCGCCGGGACCGGGTACAGCTGCGGGCGAGTTCCCACCGCCCGCGAGTCCGCCTGCGCGCTCGCCCCGAGCCCCGCAAGCAGCATCAGCATCAGCATCTGCGCGTCTCGGCTCCTTGGCCAATCCGCGAAGCGCTCTGGCGGGGGGCGCGAGGCTTCCGAAACGCCCCCCCCCTCGCCGGGGCTCCCGTCACTCGCAGCTGCGCTCCCCCGCCCCCGCGCGCGCCCCCGCCACTTCCTTCCCTCGCTTCCCCATCCCGATCCCAGCAGCCCCTCCCGCGGAAGCAGCGGCCGCGGCAGCTCCCAGCCCTGCCTGGCCGCCCCAGCTCGCCTGCCCGCCTGCCTACGCGCGTGAACGCGGAGCCGGAGGATCCGGCCACTGCGGCGGGCATCCCTGGGCGGCGCGGGGCACCCTTCGAGAGGAGCCCGCGAACGCCGGCGGGGGACGGGGCGGCGAGGAGCCCGCTGGCGGACAGGGAGGGAGGTGGGGGCGAAGGCACGTCCCCCCTCCCTTCCCTTCCCTTGGATTGAAGGCTGGCGCGGCTCTGAGGTCGCCGCGGCTGCAGCGGCGGAGAATTCAGCACTGGGACAGCTCCCAGGTAAGGCTCCGGCTGCGGCGCCGCTCCTCCGTTCGGGCTCCCAGCGGGGCGTGGGTGGGGAAATCGCGCAGCCTTCCCCGAACGCGATTCCCCTCGCCCCGCGCCTCCAGTCGAATCTCGGAGGCCCGACGAATCCGAATTCCACCCCGACCCCCGCCGCTTCTTGGAAATGGGTTTTCAGTGCCCACGTTTGAGACCGGGACTGCGGAAGGGAGAGCGGAGGCGCGCTTTTAAGCATGTGCAGAGAGCTTTCCTCCTCGCCTCTGAGTAGCCCCAACCAATCCTCTCACAAATGGGAAGGGGGAGGGTTTCCAGAGAACATGGTGGCCAATGGTCTTTTTCGAAACCAGGCAGTACTCAGGACTGCTGGTCAGATTCCTTATTTCATTTTTTTACCCCACTGTCTCACAGGGCAGGGCAGGTAAGCACTTATCATCAGAAGAAACTAAAGAAGTGATTCTGGGATCCTTCCAGTTCCCCACTTCTAAGAAAGGGTACAGGTGCCCGTCTTCAGGAAAAAAACAAAAATCCAGGCAGCACCCCCATCCAGAATAGTGATGACTCTAGACCCTGGGAATTTGGGGGAATTTGGGGTGGGATGCTATTGGTCTAGCAGGACTATTGCCCCTAGGGTAGAAATGCCCCTTGGGAAAAATCAGGACTTGACTAAATCTGTCAAGGAAACTGCTGGCACCAACTGCTCGAAGGAGAAGGAGACCAAGTAATCAGGAGGGTGCTATAAACAGGTAGCCATGCCTGGCACAGGAAATTGGAGGCAGGAAAAAGGGATCTCCCCCCTCCCATTCTTCTCTCAAGCAATCAAACACAAGGACTCACATCTTCTTGGTACAGTGACATGAATAACTCCAGGGAAAAGTCCTTTGCAGCCTAGCAAAGTTGGTCTCCCAAAACTGGTGCTCCTGGAGGCTGAGGAGAGAAGTTGAGAAGCTTGGTCTGTTTGCAGAGTGCTCTGCCTCTCTCTGCTACTTGTGGCTTGTTTCAGTGGTGGAGGAAGACATGCCATCATCCTGACAGCAAGAATGATCCTCTACCTTAAAGGAAGAGGAAAAGGCAGTAACAATACTCTCCTATGGTTCCCAGAGATTTGCCTTTGCAAAAGCATCCTCTGGTACCCAAGACTTCACTAAGGAGGTTGGGAGGCAGGCTGTGAGAGCAAAGGGAGCTTCTCACTCCTGTATTTCATCACTGCCATTGTGAAGGCATCATGGACTGCAGCTGCATGGCAGAAGATTTGCTGCAGTTCTAGGTGTAGGCTGGCTGGAGAATGTTGCCTTTGCCAGATATTTCTGAGGTTCACACAATACTGAGAACCTGTTAGTTACTCGTGTGGAGAGCTTGACACTGCCTGGAAAAGGGTGGAACTTTCTTGACATTATGTTCAATGAACTGTGCCACTGATGGCTTTCCTGGCATTTTCAAGCAATTGCTCCACAGGGCTATGCATTCAGGAGCTTACCCCTATCCTCGGAGTATTCTACTAGTCCTTACACATCTGGAAAATGAGGACTAGGCTACTGGCTTCCAAAGGACTGACTTCCAAGCAGGCTGATGCTCCTGAAATACTCATTTTTTTCCATGGGACACAGAGGCATCTGCTAGGTGCGACTTCTCCTGTGCCTTTCTGAAGACTCTGTACAGCACCCCTACTAGACAATATATTACCATGGCTGGAAGTGTTTGTTTCTGGTGAGTAAAAGAGGATTATAGCATAAGTCTTAGTGAACACAGCAGGCTTACTTCTGAGTAAGGTAAATAGCACTGTTTTCAAACACCTCTAGCCATGGCACACACTGGTTCATGAAAGCGTCTGATGCCACTTGTTTGAAAACATGACAGCACAAATGTGATTTTTCATTTTAAAAGTTAACTGGCTTCTGATATTGTTACTTTATGTATGTTCTGTGAAAACTGGCAGCACAGCGCATGAGCTGGTGCTGACTGCCGTATAGCAGTCTGCAGGTATCATAAATGGTGCTCTGACGGCACACCCATTCGGCACACTGCTGGGAGCACTGCTGGGAAGGCCTGTGCCTTCCCGCCCATGTCAGTGCTTCCCCTGCTGCTTGCTAGAGCAGGTAAGTTAGCAGGAGAGGGGGCAGGGAGGGTCAAATCAGGGCTGGGGAGGGAACAAGCTCAGCGGCACTGATGCCACCAATATTCTATCCCCTGCTGGGACCTGATCCTGCAGTGTGGGTCCATGCGGACCTGCGCCAGCTATTTGGCTAGCGCAGGTCCAAGTAGACTCCCCATACTACTGAGGCTTACTCCCAGGTAAAGGAATTATTATTCCCTTACACAGACCTTCACAGCCACCACTAACCACCGTAGTATGCAGCGGTCACCATTTTGGCACAGCTGCATTGGTGGTGGGAGGAAGGGGAATGCATAAGATAGGGCTGAAAATGTGCTAGCGTCTGTGATAATGGTGCTTTCTGTGACCATGTCAAATAAGCCAGCAATGAAATAAGCCTGCCTTTGTCTGCTGATTTGGATAAATGATCTGTGTATTTTCACAAACTCATTGGCTGGTCTGGCTGGATAAGCATGTTTTTTACACTCTGGTTCAACGTTAAAAAAAAGAATTAACTAATATTCATGTTGAGTGTAATCCATATTCCAGGCTGATGCTTCACTGCCACATATCCAGGTGGACAGCAAAATCTGAGGGCACAAAGTCAATCCATGAAAATTGACAGGACTTCTATTTTCTCTTTGCTGTTTCATCGCATGGAATGAAACACATTAATACATTTTATTTATTTAGAACACTTAGTCTCTCGTTCTTCAGTACAAAAGGCCTGCCAGTGTGGTTTACAAAAGAATAGAAGAAAACAAAAAGCGAAAAAACTAGCTTCAAAAAAGGAAGCAATCCAGCATTAAAGCTGACTAACCTGAAAGACCTAGGACAACAGAAAAGGTCTTCAGCTGGCACTGAAAAGAATCAGTGCCCAGTGAACCATCCTGGGATTAGAGCAGGGGGTCTCCAAACCCTGGTCCGGGGGCCACATGCAGCCCTCAGAAAGCCTCTATCCAGCCTTGGCAAGCCTCTAGTCCTCTATGAGCCTCTGGCCCTCCTGACCTTGCTGGCACAAGCTGTACCCTCCAAGCTGTGCTCTGGTTGTATGTGGAGTGTATTCTGAGGGCCAGAGAGGCAGCATGCAGCCCTCAGAATGTCTTCAGAAGGCCAAAAAAAAGGGTCATTTCCTGGTTTTTTCAAAGACTTGGAAGTGATATTTTCAGGCCATTTGAAGGATTTAGCTGGCTTTCTGAGGGTCAAGGAGGACACAGAACATTCTATGGGTGTTTCCTGTAATCTGCTGGTTCCAAGATATTTACTCCCACACATTTAAGTAAGCGGCTTGTACGGTGGGGTATGGGAGTCCATTTAAGTGTGTGCTATATTTCTGTGATGTGTGTTCGTACTTGGAAGAATCCTGGAACTTTGAGCCCATTCATTCATTCATTCATTCATTCATTCATTCATCTAAGTTCCATAGCTAATGTATTTATTTAAATTTAAATTTATTTTTTTTTATTTATTTTTCTGGCCCTCAACACCATGCCAGATATTTGATGTGGCCCTCTAGCTAAAAAGTTTGGAGACCCCCTGGATTAGAGTACCAAAGCTATGACTCCACAAACAACATGTTGCATACATCTGATACTCAATACTGTGCACAAAGAAACCGTGCAATCTGGAATCTCTCGAGCTTCTTGAACAATGTTTGAAGTTGTGCAGCAGACAAATCCTAAGCTGTGCTGGTGCAGCGGGACCACATGGCCTTCCTGTATCCAACACAACTTCAGAGCAGCTTGGAGTTCTCCTTGGGGAAGGAGGATATTTTCCCCCTTATGCCAAGTACCACCCCGGCCTACTTGGATCTATACCTACTAAATAATGGGCATACGTCCAAGTGGCACATGTAATGCCAGCAGGCCCAGGAAGTGGGTTACGATATAGCAGAGACCTGCTACACTTATTCCACCCCTCCTGGGTATAATCTGCCCCCCATTCTGCCCTCCCCTGACCCCAAAACACCTTCATGCCCAGTAGTGTACCTAGAGGGGGGTCACAGCATCAGATTTCGCAAACAGCCCCCTTCAGAACAATTCCAGGAGACTAGAACAAAATGAAGGCATTCATTTTGCTCTAGCTGCCTGAATGCCTCCCAAGGAGAAGGGTTGCTTGCATAGCCTGTTGAGGTGTTATGCAAAATTTAGTGCCATGACCGCTCACTAGCTATGCTACTGCCTTCACCCTCTGTGAACCACAGCCCCTCGGCCACTCAGGACAAGCACACCTACTTTGTCAGGTAGAAGGTTTGGATGCAGCATTGGCAAGTCAACACAGGCCCCCTCGCCAGCACTGCTTACTTTCTGGGCACGCAGAATGTGCCTTATGGCACATTTGCAACACCCTCCACCAGTGCAGAGACTGCTACTTTGGATTGCGTCTGAATCATTTTGAAAGGAAAATATTGGAAGGAAAACTCCTTGCACTTTGTATATATAATGAGCAAATACTATTTGCATTTGTTTCTTAACAAAAAAAACTCTCCCGCAGAGAACACAATTTATCTAAAATGCACACCACTTACATTAAAAAGGTGACTTGCTCAGGCTTTATTTTCCAGATATTTATAGTCTTTAATATCTGGCAAAGAAAACATGAGTAGTTTTATAAAAAGTCTCAGTAGCAGGTCCATTAGATGATGATAAATCTTGTCTTCTGCCGTGGAAAACCATTTTTTTGAACAAATACAAATAATAGCTAGAGGCATTTGCTTCTGGTAAGATAGAATTACAGCCTAAGACAGTGATGGCGAACCTTTTGGACTTGCATATCAACACTTCAGAAAATGCTTAACTTAACTCTGCTGGCATGTCAACCCCTCCCCCCAGCAGAAGAGAAACATTTATTTTATTTAAAAACAATTCATTTATTTAAACAAAAAATACAGCCCAATCACGTGTGGTGCTATGTATTATATAAAGAAACATCAAATGAGTAAAAAAAATGGAAAAAAATGAGTAAAGCAAACTAAGTTTTTGTCAGGTGTTGGTGAATACAGGTGTGTCACCCCAAACATTGTAGTGTGTCACCTTTGACATGTGTGTTATAGGTTCACCATCACTGGTCTAAGACTTACTGAACTAAATGGCTTACTTCACCATTTTCCAACACCTCTAATAATAGAATTTTTTTATAAAGCAATGTTAGAAGTAAACATAGGAGGGAGCATCTTCCATTTTTTTTCCTTTTTCAAATACTTCCAACTATTATCCAATTGTCCCAAGTTTCTGAAATCTAATGTTTTTAGAATACCATATTAACACATATCCAAGTTATTGCAAAAAAGCATGCATCATTTTAAAGGAAGGTTTTTATAGAGTATTTGTCCTTACAGATGAAGTTATTTTACTTTGAAAGAGATTGTATATCCAAACGCACAGGAAATAAAGAACAATTCATTCAGCTGTTTCTTTTCAATTTGGCCATTCTTTCCTTTGTTTTTGATACCCTGTTTTGTATTTAACTTTTCAAGTTTACCCTCTCTAGGTAATATAGTACCAGATGCTAATAAGAGTTATTGGCTTGCCTGAGTTTTAGTACAACCTAGGGCAAAATGAGTAATCTTTAATGAGAACAGCATTTAAGAGCAGAACACAAAATGAGGTAGACTTAAAAAAAATCGACACAAGCTTGCCTGCTTATTTAATGGACAACCTACAGTATATAGGTGCAGCAGGGACTCATGGCCTATTATATACCGTAGCCGGTGCTGAAACGGAGCAGGCCGGAAAGCTCCTCAAGGTACTCTAGCAAACCATTAGATTAGGCCATAAAGCATTTTCACCCAGTCTAGCATACGTTAGACACACTTTTAGAAAGAGGGTTCCATATGGCCTAAAACTGCACCTGTAAATGGATGCCGTGTATGCTGTTTCTCACCTGATCCAGGTGCTGCGACTATACACATGGAGCCCTGTTGGAAACTCTGCATAGAGATGATCAGGTGTATGAGAAGGTTTCTTTTGCTTCCCTCCTCACTTCTCCTCTGAGCAACACTGGTCGGACTGCTTTGCTATCAGCACTGGCTCCTGCATGGTGCAGTTGGATCAGGGCCTGACTCATCTGAAATTGAAAATGCTGTCGGGGCAAGATATTTTGAGTTGCAAGAATTATTGAGAAAGCTACTCATCCATTTTCAGGCAAGCTGCGTTCCTCTTAGACAGATTTCAAGGAGGCATACATAACCCACATTGCTATCCAGTTCAAGGGGAACCACATCTTCTTTAAAGTGCAGTTTGTTGTTTATTATAACAATAGATGGAGAAAAAATGCCAGCAACAGCCACTGGAAAAGACATCACGCTGGGGTGAAGAGAGACAGTTCCTCTCCCCCTGGTAAATATAAGAAGACACCACTTTAAAAGATGTCTCTTTACCCAGCGAGCTTAAAATTAAGCTTTCCACGAGTGGAATGTCACTCTCCACTGACAGAAGTGCAGCTGCAAATGCGGACGTGCTGTAGCAATGGCATTGTGACACAACCGCCAGTGCACGTGGCTGGCACCGGCGCATGCATGCCAAAAGACAAGCCACCCACCACCAGCATTGGTTAGGGGGGCAGGCAGGAGGTGGATGTGGGGGAGCGGTGATTCTTGGCACCTGGATCCTATCCCTGTTCCTTCCCCCATTCCCTTTCCCTTATTTGCGCAGATCTGTGGAGACACATTGGGGAAGCGGAGGCTTACCTTGAGGAAGCTTCTGTGACTTTTCCTCCCCCCCCCCAAAGGATACATGTGCACCATTGGCATGGCTGCATTGTTGGGGGAGGATTAGTTAGGTTTTGACGGTCAGTTGCCAAACATGTTGCAACTCAACTTTGTGGAAGGTTTAAAATTTATCTCTAACAAATCCAGTGAACAATCTTAACCTGTGCTGGGACAGGCTGGCTGGCTGGTCTGCACTGTATCCAACACAGGTTGGGACTGTGCTGGAGCCTCCATGGCACATTCATGACAGTGCTCGGCAGGCTCAAATGACTTGCGCCGGCCAAAGAGGGGGATTCGGATTGCACCCCTAGTTTTGCAAAAATGACTGTCCTCTGGATAAGACTTTTACAGAATTAAAAATGATACCCCATAAGCACCACATCCATCAATATTATTACGGAACAGGAATCTTGTTTGCAGTGTTGGGAAGGAGTTTCACAATTCAAGTCGTGTCAGTTCAGGAGCTTCCTACTCACTGTGACTTGATTTGTGAATGAATCATAGCGTGGACCTGTGGCAACTCAACCCTGATTGCTCTTTGGAGCTTTTTCAATTGACACCCAATTCCCCTAGGGGAGGATTCAAACTTGCAACATTCATGATTTGTCCATGCTGGCTTCTGATGCAAAGGAACAAATTCTTAAAGTGCAGAATCTATTCCAAAGTAAGTGGGTTACTTTGTTAAATAGGAAGAATAATCAAGCCTGGTTTGTTTGTTTGTTTTCAGTCTAACAATGAATCTCCAGCTGCTGTGTCAAGCAGGCAGGCAGGCTGCCGCTTGGTCTTAAAGGCTGCCAGCACAAATAGTACTGTACAACTGCATACAATATTTCCCTGCTTCCTCTCTCCTCCCTCCCTCTGGGCTATTCCATTGCACAGAAGGGAGGAATGGCACACAGTACTTCACAAGCACCTTGTAGATCTCTGCAAAAACTGCGGTGCAGTTCAGATTCTTTACCCCCTTTCAATCAAGTTCCAGGGCAGTCAGACTCCAGGGCAAGCACCTCCTCACTAGCCGCATTCCCCATCTGCCTCATCTTATCTGCCTCATCTGCCTCATCTTATCAGAGGGTCAGGGAACATTCCATTATTTTTGCCTGTAAACCTACCCTGTGAGATCTATCTGTGCCTTATATTCCAAAGTAGGGGGGTTGCTTTGCTAAATAGAAAGAACATGGATTAATTGTGGTGACATCAAGCCTGTTATGTGTTTTAAATTGTAGCCAATGGGGTCAGCAAAAAGAAAAAAGAGGTGGGTTGCATCAGGTAGGAACGAAACTAATTGAATGCATGGGAACCCCTGGAAATCCCCTAAAAAATTAAAGATGCATCTTTTGGGGAGCCAGCCATGTGGAACCTGGGAGAAAAATTCAGCTGCTGGAGTGCAGGGAAATCAACACAATCATTCTCACTGAATTGATTTGCCTGAAATGACTCGGCATTTCTGAGTCAGTGGCCCAACTCGCAAGTCAGGGGCGGAGCCATTGACATACGAGACTCAAGTCTCATGTCAGGCCAAAACATGAAAACTCGAGTTAAAATTCAAGTCATGACTCTTTTTTCCCCCAACACTCCTTGTTTGTCTGTTGTAGCAAAACAACAAAGAAGCCTATGTAAGGTCAGGACAAAATGCACTTTGTGAAGATGGGATCTATTTTGTTGTTGGTTTTTTTTTAAAAGAGCAACCAATTTACAACAGCAACAAAATAGCAACAAAACAGCAACAAAATCACAAAGCTCTTCTTGACAGCTGGCTCCTGGCCACTATTTTTTGTCCTCTACAGTGCCCTGGACATTGCAATGTTCTCTCATTTGGCTCAGCAGTAAAGCTGTTTACCTTACAGTCTAACATATTTATTGTGGAATTTGCTCTGGGGGGCAAGAGATGACTTCACAAACTGCATGAATAGTAAACATGTTGGATGTTATATAGGTAGATGATCCCTGATCCAAAATCCAAACTTTTCCAAAATCCAGACATCTTTATCCAAGACTTTAAAAAAAAAAATCACATAGAAAGGGCTAGTGCTCATTCCCGCTTACAGGCTATAAATTCTATTCTCTGCTCTGTGGTGTTCGCCCATACAGACACTGTTGAAAAATGTCAAAGAGGCCAGCAGACACCCAAATGGGTCACAGTGAAAAGAGCAAAAGGAAGCATTTCTCATTGTATTTATCAATTATTCTGAAATCCAGAAGAATCCGAATCTAGACACCTTTCCGTCCTAAGCAGTCTGGATAAAGGTTTGATTATCAACCTGTACACACATATTGGTGAGAGAGATTATCATAAAAGAAGAGATTAAAAGACAGCTATAGAGAAAACGTACATCTAGAAAAAATGTCAGAGATACCACACACGCATCAATATTGTGTTGGCTTTCTGACAATTGCAAGAGAAAGAGGAGTGGAAACATCCCTTTTGTGCAAAAACAATAAAGAGATTTGTGGCACCCTTGTGGCACCTTAAAGATTATGACATTTATTTTTGGAAAATTCTTCATGGATTACAACCTACTTCATCAGGTGCATGAAGTGTAATTCTCAGTAGGCAGGTATATACACACTGGCGGAGAAAGAAAAAGTGAAAACGGTCCAGTCAAATGCAAGAGGAACTGTGAGAAATAGTCCAATCCTAGGCATGGGATGTGGTGGCGCAATGGGTTAAACTGCTGCTGCTGGGCTTTCCAACCAGAAGGTTGGGAGTTCAAGACTGCGTGACGGAGTGAGCTCCCGTTGCTTGTCCCAACTCCTGCCAACCTAGCAGTTCGAAAGCACCTAAATGCAAGTAGATAAATAGGGAATAACCTTCAGTGGGAAGGTTACGGCGTTCCATGCGCTACGGCGTAGAGTCATGCCGGCCACATGACCACGGAAGCTTGTCCTCGGACAAAACGCCTGCTCTGCAGGCTTTGAAACGGAGATGAGCACCACCCCCTACAGTCGGTCACGACTAGACCATTCGGTCGTGGGGAAACCTTTACCTTTACCTAGGCATGTCTACCCAGAAGTCCCACTTTGTTCAATGGGATGTACTCCCTGCTAAGTGTGTTTAGAATTGCAGCCTTATAGCCCAATCCTCTCCACTTGATGTGCTGGTGGATCTTGTGGTCTGCTAGCAGATTGCAATGGCCGTATCTCTGCTGCAATTTCGATGTTCTGCAGCTTGCTGCTAATGGTGTGGCAGCAGGGGGCCTACTGCCAGGGTGAGTGGCAACAAGGTGGCAACAAGGTGGCAACAAGGGCAGATCAGGGGCAGATTGGGTTGGGAAGTGGACTGCGCTGGAGGTGGATTTTGGTGGAAATGGCATCCATGGGATCTTTTGCCCTCATTCCAGCCCAACACACCCTCTTCAGCCTAATAGATGTCCGCCAACAAAATATCTGTCATAGATCTGAATAGGACCACTAGAGGCTAGGGAGCAGAGGAAGTAAGTAAAGAAGTATCTCTTGACTGGCCTGGTCCTCAACTGCCCCATAGGATGCAGCAGAGGCTTCAAAAGCTTCGCTGCATTGTCCAGGCCGGCACTGGATAGGATTGGGCCATAACTCTCATGGTCAGCTTTAAAAAAGTATACAAAATAGGCTCAGTGACAATTTGGAATTGGGGATAACCTCATAGCAATACTAAGTTAATTAGCTGTGTGGTGTAATGTTAAAACTGCTTTGTTCAAACCTGTGGGTGTCAAGTCTCATTATAAATTCTGATTCACACACTCGATTTTCTGTTGAAGAATTGTCACTTTTCTGTTGAAGAATTGTCACTTCAGCAGAGTGTCCTGGAAGCTTCAAATGTTCTCCCACTGGTTTCTGAATGCCACCATTTCTGATGTCTTTAGCACAAGATAATTTTATTTGGCAGAGTTTGGTTCCTAAGGACAATGTAGAAAAGTAGGTCCTATCCTGTGTAAGCTAAATTTGCTCTTAATTTGTTCCACCCCCCAAAAGACATTTGAATGAAGCTGTATGTATTTTTTACACAATGTTCAAGAAAGTTCTCATTGTGACCGAGTCACCATGTACACATTTGGCCTCAGACGTAGCTGTGCAAACTGGTCCTTAGGAAAAGAGAAAGGGGGCAAACTAAGATTGTGATTGACATTGAGGATGGGGAGCTCCAGGTGCTCCCATTTTGTACAGATTGTAGCAGTAAGCAGGATGTAGAAAGAGTGTATTAGGTGTGTGTTTAGTGAGATGCCCACAAAATTATAAGAATGTACTGTATATAAAATTGTGGCCATAAAGATTGGCTGTACCTGAGTAGGAGAGACAGCATTGCAGTTCTTGAACCTAGCTGGCTTCATCTTGTTTTCATTTCTCTTGTATGTTGCTTTCTACAGTCCTCTGCTCCACTGCTCTCCCACTCCAGGTCCCCACAGAGCTTCCTTGTCCTTGCCTCTGTGCACTGCCAGGGCTGCTAAGAGCTGGCGTTGGGCCTGGGGTAAGATGCCCCTTCCTAAATTCTCCTACAGACCAGATATAACTACATTTTTAACAAGTTTTTGATTGACTGTTTTACCCAGAGGCGGTTCTAATCAGAACCGCGCCCATGGCAGGGACTAACAGGGCGCCCCCCCGTGACGTCATGACGTCACAACGTCATGACACTGCGGGGTGTGGCTTCCCTCCTGGCTTGGAGGGCGGGGAGTAGCCACTGCGCCCTCCGAGCCAGGAGGGAAGCTGGTGGGGTGCGCACTCCAGGGCGGGGGTTTAAAGTGCACTTTAAACCCCCGCCCCAGAGAGCGCAGCACCCGCTCCCCGCTCTTTCTGCCGGGGCGCGCGAGCACTTTAAAGTTCTCACACGTCCTGGCGGACAGGAGGGGAGCAGGCGCGGCAGGAGTGAACAGAACGCGGTTGGGCCGCCGTGTTCTGTTCGCTGCCGCCGGCC
>JAJKFI010000111.1:2779695-2815130 GCA_029204185.1 Lerista edwardsae | reverse complement strand
GGCGCCATTTTGGGGGGCAGGCGCCAAGCGAATGGCGCCCCCCCGCAAGATGGCGCCCATGGCTCGTGCCACCCCCTGCCACACCCTAGAAACGCCCCTGGTTTTACCTTAGCATGAGCAAGATCGAAACGAAATGAAAACATTTCTCAGAATGGGATAATTTCCTTACTTTGAGTAGTGCTACTGTGTTTCTTCTAACTCAGCAAAGAAGATTTTGCTGAGTTAGAAGAAACACAGTAGCAGAAACTCAGTTGCTTTTTCTTCTAATAATAATACACAGGCATCCAAGTACTGACTTTCACTATTTTCCTCATTACTATGTAATGATTTCAAAACAAAGCCTAGGTGAAATAAACATGCCTGGCTATTTTTTTAAAAAATTATTTCCTTTTTTCCCCCCTGTAATCCGCAATTATATTTGTACTCCATACTGTTAATTTCACATTCAAACAGTGCCGAGACACATGTGGACTTGATCCAATGCCATGTGTTCAGAAAGACACTAAACTAGAACAAGGGGTGGAGCTTACCGTTAGGGCCTGGGGATTCTGTGAACAGAACTGTGGTCTAGTAGTTCTGTTCTGTAGGTGTAAGTTTTCACTTTCCCATGTTTGACTTATACTAAGGGCACAATCCTATGGGAGCCCTTGGCCGACGTGGGGGATTCCATGCCCCTGTGGGGGATAAGGTTAGGGACCATTAAGGAGCTCATCTGTAAAGTCATAAAATAAAATAAAAATTATAGTACACCAGGAATCATCCCAATCAGGGTGGTAGGATCTTTAAACAGGAGAGAGCAGTTACAGAGAAGCTAAATTATTTCTTTGCCTCGATCTTCATTGTGGAAATCATTGCAAGATACCTGTGTTTAAGCCACTGTTTTTATGGGTGGAGTCATGTTTCAAAGAGGCAACAAGGATGATGTTTCAGATAATTTGCCAAATAATAAATTAACAAGTTACTGGGACTTGACAGCATCCACCCAGGAGTTACTGAAAAACTCAGACGTGAAATTGCTGATCTTTAAAGATAGATAAGCAACATAATTAAAATCAGCATCCATTCCAGAGGATTGGAGGGTAACCAATGCTATTTTTTTAAGGGATTTTGGAGCAATCTGAGAAAGTATAGACCTGTCAGCCTAATGTCTTAGAAAAATTGGCAAAAAAAAATTGCTTAAAATTAGCTAAACATATTGAGGGCGCAGTTCTAATCTGGAGTTAGGCTAGCACAAGGGACACCGTAAAGCACGTTCGGACCTCTCTCAGGGAGGATGGCTCACGTCTGTGTGCCTCTCTGACTCAGAGAGTGGTCCAAACATACTTTACGGTGTCCCTTGTGCCAGCCAAACTTTGCTGGCACTAACTGTGCCAGCCTAACTCCAGATTAGGATTGTGCTCTGAGGAAGAAAACTTTGCTGAGGGAAAATCAACATTGCTTTTGCCAAGGAAAGTTCTGCCTTATCAATATTTTAGAATTCTCTGAGTCAACAAGCATAGAGATGGGGTGATTCAGCAGGTATTATACTTGGCCTTCTATCCAGTTCCCACACCCATCACTTCCGTGTGGCTGGGGGGATTCCCAATCTTCTTGGCAAGGCCTGGGAAGCAAGGTACCAGCACGCCCCAGCTGCCCTGTAGTAAGGTTGCTGAAGCAGCACAGAAGTTGGGCAGTCAAGGAGCCCCACAGAACTACTGTATGATGTATTGAGGCAGATGCTGTCCTTCCTTAATATCCCCCACAGCAAAGCAGTGCAGCACAGGGTACAGGTATGCCCCAATATCTGTGGGGGTTCTGTTCTGGACTCCACAGATACCAAGGATCCACAGATGCTGGGAATGTCCTTTTAAAAGATCGGGAAAGTGAAGGGGAACACCCCAGAAAGCATTGCGGCCAGGAAGAGCAGTGCATCTTGATGCATCCTGGGGTGACACTGGGGGAAAGAGGAAGCCTTGGAGCAACGAGGAAGAGGCTGCAGGCCTGCAGCCTTGAAAACACAGCAGTTTCACTGAGCTAATGTTCCCTTTCCCTTTTAAAAAGGTGTTCCCAATATCTGTGGAGCCACAGAAAACTGAAACCGCAAACACTGAAATCTGTAGATTCTGGGGTACAGAGGCGGATCTACAGGGAGGGCAAAGCTCTATACTAAGTGTTGCAAGAAGCCTTACCCTGTCATGTAAATCCCTCCTCTCCCTTGCTGCTGTAGCCAGTAAGCAATGCCAAGATGTTGTTGTTCCCTGTAAGGATTGGCTAAAACGGTGCAGGAGAGGAGTGATTTCCACTGCAAGGAAAGGCTTCTTGCAAAACTTAGAGCTTTGCCCTCCCTTAGATCTGCCTCTGCTGGGGTATGCCTGTAATTGGAAAAAACTTCTTACTTCCAGACTAATATGGGTTGAAGGGGAGGAAGGGGTTTTTGAGACTGGCTAATCCTGCACAGTACCCAAGGAATGTGGGTGAGTATCTCCTTAGCAAATGGGACTAGTGTGAGATAGACTCTCCAAGTAAAATTGCCGACCCATGCCCACTTCCCATTAGCCATGCTGTGCAAGGACGCGCAACTGGCCATTTCTGGGTTATAAGCCCCTTGGAGCTGGGACCTATCTTTTAAACCTGTGTAAGTGCCACTTATACTACTGGTGCTAAATAAATGAAATTCCAGGAACTGGCAACCAACATCCCCATCTAAAACACTCGCAAAAGGTTATCACTGCTGGTTCTAGGGCATTTGCATCCTGGAGGATTCTGTCTTGGTCAAATGCGTCCCTGGACATTCACTCTAGTTTTGTTTGTTCGTTTGTTTTTTGCATCCCAGTCAATTGTCAATATTATAACTGGGTAATATTCAATATTACCAGTCAATATTATAACTGGGTAACAAACCTCACATTATATATCATAAGCCCCTTATCCCAGCCCTTATCCCTAACCCTACCTTTGCATTTTAAAACTAAAAAAGTCTAATGTAAATAGACTCATATTGGGACACAAATGTCTGGGATGCAAAAAGGATGGATACAAATACCCAATACTGGAATGCATTTGAATGGGACACAGTTATCCAAGATGCAACGGTCCTGTCACGATTACTGCAACTTCCCAAAAAAGGACAACTCCAGACAGTGAGGAACACACTTCTGAAAACATGCCCAACCAGTCCTCACGTGAAATTTAGCACTGGGCATCTCTTTGGTAGGATTCCCCCATTGAGCAGTATAAGGGGAGCTGGAAGGCTAAAAAGGATGTAGCTTCTAGTGGGCAGCTTTTAGGGTCCAGCCTCCTGCATTCCACTTTCCCCCTTCTCGGGATGAACGGGGGGGGGGAGGCGCAATCCTAACCTGGAGTTACGCTGGCACAGTTAGGCCAGCAAAGTTTGACTGGCACTAGGGACATTGTAAAGTGTGTTTGGACCTCTCTCTGAGTCAGAGAGGCCAATACACAAATGTGCGCCATCCCCCTGACTCTGAGAGTGGTCCAAACGGGCTTTACCGTGGCTCTTGTGCTGGCCAAACTTTGTTGGCTTACCTTGTGCTGGCCTAACTCCAGGTTCGGACTACATCCTAGGAGGAACCCAGAAGCAGAGAATGATTGCCTTGGAAAGAACGGAGAATCCTAACATCCTGGAGATGTCCCCTTAAAACCCAATGGTCTGAGGAAGCATGGCATCTCCCCTTGCTGAATAAACTGAGAGCAGGCAGATAAAAACAGTGAACATATAAGGAGTTAATTAGGAGGTTATAAGGCTTTGGAATCACAGGCGAGATAATTGCTGGTGATACAGAAAAAACATGGATTTCTTAGCAAAATGAAAAGGGGCAAAAGGTTTAATGGCGAGGAGATTACAAAGCAAGATTAAAATAAATGAAGCCTGGTGGGAAAATAAGTGAGATATGGCCCCTGCGTGATGTTGCTCTCATTCTCCGTGCTGCCAGTCCAGCATATCCAAGGCAGCTGAGGGAACAGTCACAACTCTTGCCCTGCCTCTGATGCTCCGACACTGAAACACCAGACCTGGGGGGCATCTGCTAAAATTGAGTGTTGGGAGAGTTAAAATGGATAAAAGGAAATACTTTTTTACCCAGTGGTTAATTAATCTGTGGAACTCCTTGCCACAGGAGGTGGTGATGGCATCTGGCCTACATGCCTTTAAAAGGTGATTGGACAGAGTTCTGGAGGAAAAGTCCATCGTGGGCTATAGGCCATGATAGGTGGTCCATGATATCCATGATATCCTTACATTAGTAGTAGGCTACTTCAGAATGCCAGGTGCAGGGGAGTAGCAACAGGAGTAGCCAAAAGGCCGAATCCTAAGCCCATCCAGGAAGCCAATGGCCCCGATTCAGGCCATGTGGTCTTCTTGGATCGGCACCCGCTGTTTAGCAGGCGCAGATCCAAGGAGCGCATAGGGGAGGCTGGAGCCTCCCCTACAGTAAGGGCATGAACATGCCCTTGCTGTGGGGAGGCTCCAGCCTCCCCAAGCAGTGATAGGATTTGGTACAGGCTTGTTTAGGATTGCACCCTCAGGGTTCAAAGGGGCTGAGCAGAGATGAAGCATCAGATCCAAGAGGAGGCAAACAAAGGAAATGTGCACAGGGGCATGAGCATCAGGGCGCAATCCAAAGGGCCCATTGGGATGATGCATGTGCCTTGCATTGGCCCAAGGCTGCCGCAAACATGCCGTGAAGCATGTTTGCACCAGCCAGAGAGGTGCTGGGCCGACACAGGCACTTGCATCAACCCAGGCTCGACAGCGGAACCCACAGGTACACCGGTCCCGCACTGGCCAAGTTCGGCCAGCAGGGGGCCTTTTCTGGGTGGGGGAAAGGCAAGAGGGGGTGGAACAAGGCAGGATGAGGGTGGGTGTTCTGGTAGGTGGGGCGGCCCAGGGAGGGGGGTGGAGCCTGGATGCAGCCGTTACGCTGCATCCAAACCCCCATCTCTGACCCCCACAGCCCTCCAATTTTGCAGGCGCAGCTCTGAGCAGCCCTATTGGGCTGCCTGCAGTTTACTGCGGGGCAGAAAGATTTGTCCCCTTGCCCTGTGCTAAGATGCTGCTGTCTCCTAACTTGGATAGGATGCAGCACAGGCCACCCAGCTTGCCTATGCCTGCCCAAGTTAGGATTGCACTCTTAGTCTTAGTCTGCCCCAAAAAAGGAGATTGATGGAAGAAAGGAAGGGGAAAGACTAATACCCAGAGGAGTAGAAATTTGCTTACATTTTAATAATATTTTATGACCTTTTTTCCATGTGTATGCATATGTTAAACTGCATGTACATATCTTGAACTTACTCCAAAAAATTTGAGATGCTGCTTGAAATGAATATAATGCGTACAAAAGTAGATATAAGTGCAGTAGGTAGGAGAAAACAATGTAAAGTTGATCTTTCTTTGTTTACTAGCCTTAAAGGGGTATGGCTGGGGTGTGTGTATCCTGATGAGTTCCTGAATGTCAAAATCTACTGCTGCATCACCTGAGGCTTATTGAGAGATCTTCCTGAGAGCCCTTTTTGGTGGCCACCATGGTGAGGTGCCATCTGGTCCATTGCTGCTCCCCCCCCTCGCTATCTGCAGCTCATGCATTGTGCAGAATGGGGTGGGATGAGGAATGTGCAGCTCCTGCTGCCTTTTGGGTACTGGAGGAGTGTTGCACTTGCTAGCCTTGGGGTCCTTGACTCTGGTCATGCATGTGTCAAATGAAACTGTGACCTAAGTGTAAATATCCTGCGAACATCAGGTATACCGAGAAACTGTTACATTTCATTTTTCCATGTCAAGAAAGAAGTTTGTTTCTTGATGCTTATATTCTGCTCTTTTATTACCCAACGTTGAGGCACCCAAGGTAGCTAACTATCAGTTAAAAGCTACAATAAAATGAAAATGAAGCATCTCTCATACATCCCAGTCATTTGGGAAATGAAATTACTATGGTTGGTTTGGTACGATTTGTCCTTAAGAAACCAGTGATGATTGCAAATGCATCACCCTATTTTCTTCTCAATGTAAACCGAGTTTTTATGTTTTGCTGTAATTACTTTCCAGGGAAAGAACTTGATCTAATTGATTTTACACACCTTTTCCAACCCTTGGGAAACTCATATTTGTTTTACTCATTTCCTGTTCTTAAGTCTTGTTGACCTGCAGCCAAGTATTCTCTGAGGAACCCCCTGCTTGCCCTTTGCTATAGTCTGTCACATCGTCTCAGTAACTAATTTTTTTAGAAAGGTGAAGGATGCTGAGAGGATGCTGAGAGGGGCTAGAAACTGACAGGAGCTTGGCAGTAGCACAGTGGTACGTTTTGACATGCAGGCGCTCATTATGACACCGCACCATAGCAACGCCCCCACAGCTACATCTCACAAAGACTATACAACAACAACATCAACATGACATTTCTCCATTTGATTGTTTGCCTCTCCTGCCACTTATTCCTACTTTGAAACTTACTTACATTTCAAGATGCAGTTCATTTCATTCCAGACTCTTGGAGTGGGCTGCAGTAGTTTAAGACAAAATTGAAAAATGGAATTTAAAAATGTCCCAAGTAAATGGTAGCACAATCCTGTCCTCCCTCCCAGCTGCTGCAGTCGTGCCATGGAGGAACACACTATAGTGGGGGTGTGAACAGGAGACCTCTTCTGGATAAGGGTCTGGTAGGCCTATGGGTCACCATGGGCCTACACCAGTTCATTCAGAAACATCTCTGAATAACCCTGTTTCCCTCATTCAGGGCAACTGACTTGAATTTAGTGAAGGACAGAGGTTTGGTGACACTCCTTTGGAGAACAACAATGTTCTGAAAAGTAGGGAGGATGGCGTGTACTTCCAGGGTTTGCTAACTTCAGCCACATTCACAGATGACATCAGCCTGGACACTCTGTACCTGAGGCTGCCTTTAAAGCTTGGAAACTTCAGTGGGTATAAAATGCAGCCACCAGGATGCTAGTAGAAGCAGATTGTCAGCATCAAGTACATGCATGCCCCAGTATCCACTGATTCAGTATCCACGGTCTCTGTTATCCACGGATACCATGGATACTATTAAAAAGATAGGGAAACATTAAACAAATCTCTTTCTTTACCTTGTGGCAGCAAAACCACTGATGTTCCCCTATCTTTAAAAGGGTGTCCTCTGTATCCACAGTTTCAGGTATCCATGGGTGTGTGTGTGTGTGTGTGTGGAACAGAACCCCAGCGGATACCAGAGCATGCCTGTATACTGCACTGGTTCACTTCTGGGCGCAATTCGTGGTTTGTTTTTTTTTAGAAAGTGTTTTTTATTTGTTACTTTAAGTTATGGGGAAAGGAAGAAAAGTTACACAGGGGAGGGGAAAGACAAGGAATACATAATTAAATAGGGAATTGGAGGGTTTCTGGGCTCAATTCAGTGATGTCATGCAGGGGGTACGCGGGGGTACGCGAGTACCGGTTTCTAGGATTACAGCTGGCCCTGCCCATTCACCCACCCACTCATCGACTCCGCCCCCTGCAACATTTGAATTTCCTGCACGTTTGAGTTGCCTGCACGTTCTCAGAGCCAGGAAGGCAGCGAGCGGAGCCTTGCCTTGCCTTGCCACTGAAAAATGAGCTGCTCTGGGGTTTTGGAACTGTTGGGTCACTTTAACATGATGCCAGGCCTCCTTAACGTGTTCTGGGGGTGCTGTGGAATACTGTTGCAACTGTTGGGTCAGTTTAAAATTGTCTGAGGCCTCAAAAAGGGCTTTTTTCATGTCACTTCCTGCCACGACCTCACTTCCAGTTTATGATGTCACTTCCGGTGGGCGGGTCCCGACATGTGCCAATCAAAGTGAGTACCTGTAGTTAAATCATTTAGATGACACCACTGGCTCAATTCAAAGTGCTGTGCCACAATCCTCTTAGTCTTCTACACTGATCATATGCACTCCTGGTTCACTGGCCCATCGCTCCCCAGTGAGTCAGAAATGAATGTTCCCAATTTGTTCTTATATATCCAGTAATATCACTCAGCATTCCTTGAGGACACAATTCCCAGGCAAAAGACAAACAGTGTGTACAAGTTCCTGCACTTTCACCTGACTGGTCAAATTCACCGAACAGGTAGGCGTGTGAGTCCTCAGAGCAAACTGCTCTAGAGTAGGTGCTACCACCACTCGTTTCAGTTTGTAGGGCCACAGCTGTAGTACTATAAAGGGATATTGTTTCTGTGCAAGTTTGGAACATCTCTCTGTCACCATCTAATAATAATGGTAGTAATATTAATATTACAACAATATCAAAATCCAAATCTGACCAGTCTCCTTTCCAAAACTCCTAGTAACTTTGCTTATGGACTTTTGCTTGCTGTCTTCAGCTTAAATCAGAAGGTTGCTGTTTAGCTTGCTAGGTCTGCATCTTGAACGATTGATGGTTCTAGCCCAAATTCCATGATCAGAGAGTTTCCAAATTCCATAATCACAGAGTCAGATTTTGGGGACTGGCAACATGGAAGGTCTGAATATTTGCACCTTATCATGACTGTGACATCTGGGCAGCCAGTTTCAGAATGCTGAGATGGATCAACCATTTCTCTCCCTCAGCTTGCCGTCCTTGTGCCATTATCCATTTCTCAGGCAGCAAGCAAAGGCCTCTGACAACTGGAAATTGTCGTGATCAAAGGAATGGAGATTCAGCACCAGTCAGCTTCAGGGGTTCCATTTTTGTTCTGCATGAAAGCACTGCTTGAAATCCCAGAGGAGTCTGTAAAGATACCAGATCTGCATATTTGCTTTCCTAATTAGTATGCCTGGTTTCAACTAGATGTAGCCTAACAAAAAGGAAACTCTCAAAATATACCCAGAACAGGAACAGTCCACAGAATGGTGCAAAGACAAATTTATCATTTAAACAATCGCCACATCTATTAAAAATATATATTAAATTTTGAATATATCTGTCTGTACTCTCCTATAGACTGTTCTTTAGCTGTGCTTAATATAAGCAAGTCAGAACAACCTGTGGGAACCTTCCCCCCCCCATATTAAGTACTCAAGTTGTTATGTATGGAAATGAAGAAAGGAGAGATTTTGTAATCAAATTGGCATCAATTGTTGAGCTTGAGTTCTGGTATACAGGCAAGCTGGGGAATCATTAAGGGTGGCTGGCACCCAGGGCTTCCTTAGTTGGCTTCTTCCACTTCTCTTCCTTGTGAGAATGGACACTAGAAGAAGATTGTTTGCTGTCTTAAAACAATCGGATCAGCTGGTCCTTTCTCCAGCTTTCCCGTAACAAACATTCGCTTACCTTGAGGATGCCTTTGTGACTACTCCACTGCAGGATGCAGCACATGCCCCATTGGCACAGCTATGTCAGTGCTGGAAAGTTGCTTAGGACTGCACCAGTGGTGTCATCTAAATGATTTAAGAACAGGTACTCACTTTTGATTGGCACGTGTCGGGACCCGCCCACCGGAAGTGACGTCATAAGCCAGAAGTGATGTCGTGGCAGGAAGTGACATGAAAAAAGCCCTTTTTGAGGCCTCAGATGATTTTAAACTGACCCAACAGTTGCAACAGTATTCCACAGCACCCCCAGAACATGTTAAGGAGGCCTGGCATCATGTTAAAACCCCAGAGCAACTCATTTTTCAGTGGCAAGGAAAGGAAAGGCTCCGCTCGCTGCCTGCCTGCCTGCCTAGCTCTGAGAACATGCAGGCAACTCAAACATGCAGGAAATTCAAACGTTGCAGAGGGCGGAGTCGACGAGTGGGCGGGGCCAGCTGTAATCCTAGAAACCGGTACTCGCGTACCCCCGCGTACCCCCTACATGACATCACTGGACTGCGCCCTTGGCAGCCCTGTTAAGTTTTGTTTCCTGAATAGGGAAGGGGAGGAATCTGAATTGGGGGCCCAGCCTGAGAGGCTTTCACATTTGGGTACCAATGGAACCTTCTCAAATAGCAGCTGAGGATGCATGTGGGTCTGGGTTTTTAAAAAGCCGTGCTTTGGTCCTATCCCTATCAAGACGGTTCTCTCCCCTGCAGCACTGCTGTGTTGTAAAGAAAATGGAAGCTCCTCAGGCCCAGTACATGGAAACCCAAGGTGTCGTTCATTCCTTAGCTGATGTTTCACCTTACCCTGTTCACTGGCTGCTGACATGGACCCAGAGGGCAGCCCTGCACTGCCTAAAAAGCCCACAAAGAATGGCAGAGCATGTTCACCTGAGAATGAACAAACCTGGTGTCAGGAAAGGTACTGAGAGAAGGCAGGCTGGCCCAAGGGGAGTAGTGCCTAGTAGAGCACCATCTGTGGGTCTTAGCACAACAGCCATCACAATCCTGCAGAAATGATCTTCCATAATATGCAGGGCCGGTGGGTTACCAGGCATGCCAAGGGTGCTCAGCGTCACTCCTGACTGTGGCAGTGTGGATCAGATGCAGTGGAGAATGCAACTCCACAACACGGGGCTCAAAAGTACAGCTGTCTGCGAAGGAAATGCCGTCGGCCTCAGCAGCAGGTGCTTCACAAAGAGAGGGCTTTGTGTGAGGCGAGAGCTCCAGGCCAGGAAGCAGAGCACAAAAGAATTAATGCAAGAGTTGCTTCTGCAAAGGAAAGAAAGAACCTTTGGAGCTGCCCGTGGCCCTGTCACAGCCTCTGTCGCCACCTTCTCAAGGTCCCTACCTCACACCGTCCAAGAGGAGTGTGTGCGAGCGCTCCTGTCTGCTCAGACGCACTCCCACAGCTCAGCTGAGAGGATTTGATCTATACTGGAACGTGTGCTTCATGGTTGTGGGCCTCCCACACCCTACCCTGAAGGTGGAAATGGCAGCTGATGTTTCGGTGGGAGGAGTATCACTCAGTGGGAAAGCGCCTTCACAGATTTTGCCTGCCAGAAGTCCCATTCTCAACCCTTGGAATCTCCAGTAAAAAGCAGTGCTGGGATTCAGTGCTCTTTGAGATCCCAAAGAGCCAATACTAGGCAGATGCCAGAGAGGCAGAGATTTGAGGCTGTTGCAACAAAAACAGGGAACTGTTTAGAACGGTTACCTTAAGAATGGCCCTCTGGTTGCAATTTCTTCCCCTTCCCCGTGTGTGTGTGTGTGTGTGTGTGTGTGTGTGTGAGAGAGAGAGAGAGAGAGAGAGAGAGAGAGAGAGAGGTAAGCAGGAAGGTAAGCAGCAGCTGGTGGAGGATTTAGAACCCCTCACCCAAGTGTCCCTTTCGCTTTTTCAACCAGACCTTCTGCATGATACGGGTTGATTAACATTGAAACAAATAGATCTCCTGCCATCCCATCTAGTTTGGCTAAAGGTTCATTGTGAGTGGTGGAACTGACACCAAGAAATGATCTGCAAAAACCAGGAGGAGGCAAGGAAGCCTGTGGACAAGCAGCAATAATCTATACTCTGTCACGTGTCAGCCTGCAGGCAGCCTGAGAAGGGCCACTGGCAACCCAGTCCAAGGACCTCCTGGTTCCTGGGGCTTAGGAGACCCAGACAGGCAATCCTGTGCCCACTGTCTGCTGCACTTCCTCATTCTGGGCAACTTGGTATTGAGGGAGGCCACCAAGCTATTATTATATATACTTCAATGCTGCCTGCTTGCCTGCTCACTTGCCTGAACACTCAAGACCTGAGTATCTGAAAGGCTTCCCTTCCTTGACTTCTGTATATCTGCTTGTATGCTAAGGCCAGATCCAAGAATACGTTCTTAGTTAAGGGTTATAAATGTGATTAATAATGTTAATAAAATGACATTCTATGAATTATCAGCTAGTACAGACAGACATTTATTAGAATTGCAAAAAATCAATGGCTAATTCCAGGATGGGTTGGGAACTGTTGCCAGTTGAGGAGAAAACCTGTGGCGAGGTCAGGGAACTGACTGGCACATGGCTAATACCCATTATTATATTAAAGAGGTAATATTGGACTCTGGTGCATTTAATTCATGGGTTTTGGAGGAATATGTGTGTGCACGGAGTGACTGGCTGATTGACTAAGGGAACCAATTGCTGCTTGTCTGGCTGAATTACAAGGGTTTCAGAAGGTGTGGAGTGGTGTAAATCTTCAGTGAACTTCATTGTCAGCTCAAGAAGGTTGAAGCTAGAACTCCTGGCTGTACGCTATGTGTCCAAGTTGCTCATGCATGCTGATCGGTGTCTGAAAAGCAAAAACCTGCAAAATGCTCCCCCATGTACAGATTCTGCCCTCCACCCCCACCCCTCCCGTGATGTTGCCTCCTGGACTTTCTCACTATGGAAGAGCTGAGCATTTTTTTATCCATGCAAAGCTAGCTCCCCTTCTCAGATAGGGAGGTTATGATGGCAAACCCATGCAGCAGAGGCTACCACATTTTCAGCTGAAGGACAATGTAGGCTATTTGCAGCCCAGGACAGCATGTAAGGAGAAATATGGTCAGCGCTGCAGAAGATTTGCGTGACAGAGTAGGGTGGAGAAGTTGGAATGAGGGAGGCTGCGTTTAGGTCCACAAAGAGAGCAATTGCGGCCCATTTGGAGTAGAGATGCAGCACGGCAGAATATATATTATCAGAGGGGAGAGAGGGCTTATTCTATTTTTTCATGGGGTTCTGCATTTCACCATTGGTCAAAGGTGGTGTGCTCAGGGGAAGTGGATGTCCTAGAAAGTGGAATGTGGTGAATTTCAGATGCATTTATTTGACAACAGTATAATTGTCTAAACCCTCAACAGGAAAGCAAGACAGATGAAAGGCGAGCCTTCAGCTCAGTGGCAAAGCACACGCTTTCTATTCATGAGGGCCGAGGTTCAGTACTTAGCATCTCCAATTAGCCAGGAGGCAGATTCAAGTCAGAATTTATGTTAAGATGCCCAACTCAATATGGAAACTGTATATGCAATTCAGATTTTGTCAATAATACAGATTTATTTAAAATGATTGCACATTTCATTTTGCACAGACTTGCATATTTTTTTTCAACGGCGCTCTTACTGCTCTTTGCTTCCAAACAATCTTATTTTCCTGCCTGTATTGGAGGTTGACTAAAACACTGATACATTAACATCTACATATTTGCAAGCAAAGGATCTAATCATTTCTGTCCCGTATTGCACCTTGTACATTGCCTCTGGACAAAATTCTATCAAGGGACCTTTCAATACATGTGCTGCTACATCACATTGTGGACAGGGTTGTTCTCTCCTTTCAAGTTAAGAATGTGACAAATACTTGCAATTGCTGCCCAGCAAATAGAGCACAATCCTATTCAAACAGTGTTGTATCAAAATGCATCAGCGTAATAATTTGTCTTGGAAGGATATTTTATCGTCTAATGTTCATTTTTTGTAGCTTCCCAGCCCAGGTGCAGTCTTCCTGTTTGTATTGCAAACTTCAACAATCTTTTCTAGGAACAATGATTTGTGATGACTTGTAAGTGTCTAGCAAAGAGACCAGACAGACTAAGGGTCTGAATTGGAATATTGTGACTTCACATATTTGTTTGGCCTTTTGGTCCAGGGGCTCTAGGGATATGATTCTTGCTTTATCCAGAATTCAGGTCCAAATAAGCCCATGCCCAGAGGGAAAGAGAGGCAGAGCCCATGCGAGGGGGGTAAAGGGGGTAATTTGTACCCAGGCACAGGGTCAAAAAGGGGGCTAGGAGCCAAAGGAGGCTCCCAGAAATTTCCATGGCTCTCACATTTTCCTATCTCACCCTGACTTGCTACCTGTGTGGGATGCTGGGGGTGTTGCCTTGGCTGTGCAGCAGTAGCCACTGCCACACACTATGCACACTGGGCCCAGGAATGCATACACAGTATCAACACAGTATCAAATCTGGGAGGAAACTGGCCTCTACAACCGCTCTTTGGTTTGGGGATCTGCTTACCTTGAAGGAGCGTATAGAAGCTCAGGGACACAGCTGCAGAATCACTGTGGCTGAAGAAGTAAGTTTTGGCGCACATGGGACACTTTCCATTCTAGTGTGATGTAGCATTTGGCTGGCGCCCCTTATGCTGGCCCAGGAATGTTGCAAATGTGCTGTAAAGCACATCCCCAACTACTCTGGAGTTGGGAAGGCTGATGCAAGGATGCACACTGGCCTCCCCGCACCAGATCCTAAGCAAGCAGTGTTGAGTTTGCGCTGGCTAACAGCAGCCAGTGTGGGGAGTCGGAGAGGTCAGGGTGAAATGGGTGTATCAGGGCGAGGGAAGGCAGGAGAGGGTGGAACAGGCCTGGGAGGGGGTGGGAATGACCTGGGCAAGTTAGGCCAGATCCTAATCCCCCTCCTGACCAGCCCGGTGCTACACAGGGCTGCTTGGATTTGTGCTAGTGATTTTGCTGGCACAGATCAGAGTGGCCCCATAAGGGTGGTGCCGTGTGATGTGGTAAGGGGAAATAATTCCCCTTACTCCAATTTGCAAGGCAGCCAATTCCCATTTTATCTCCTAATAGTTGACTGCTTATTACAGTGCAGGATAGGTTTGGGCTGCCCATACAATGTGTTTTAGGGTTTTCTTGTAGTATTGTTTTGCTGTTATAATTTTGAGCAAGCTTTGAGAACTCTGACCAAGCTGAAGGTGGGATACCATTTATATATGGCCACCTCATGCACTGAGAGCTGCTGTAGTAATGGCAAAGAGTAATCATGAATCAGCACGTTCACAATTCAACTTTCACCTCAGCCATTAACTCACTGGGTAGCTTTAGGCAAGCCACTTCCTCCCAACTTCAGCTTCCCGGCAGCAAAATGTGGACTATAATATTTACCTTGCAGGGTATTGTCAGGATAACAAAATAATACGTGTGAAACTCTTTTGCCAGTCCAAAGCACTGTACAAATGCTAAGTAATGTTTATTATTGTTTTATTTTCACATTTTATACTTGGCTTCCTCCAAGGCTTCCTCCAAGGAGCCTTGGGTGGTATACATGGTTCCGTCCTCACAACAACCTTGTAAGGTAGGCTAGGCTGAGAGATAGTGAGTGGCCCAAGGTCACCCCCAGGAAGCTTTGTGGCCGAGCAGGGATTTGAACCTGGATCCAAGTCAAACTCCAGAATCACTACACCACCCTCGTATTCATGTATTTATACATCAATTTATTAAGGTCATCTTAAAAGATGAGACTGAAAGCCTAGATGACTATACCAAAATAATTGCTGAAGTTCCTAACCTTGAAACTGGCTGACACATATCTATTTACCATCTGACGACTAGAGACCTATTTATGAAAATAATCCATCTCAGATTAACAACCAGAAGCAGAACATTCATATCATTTGGTATGCAGTGCTTTTCAATGGAGTTAGTTTGCACCCTGATCTGTGAGTCATCTGGTGCTGAGAAGTCAGATGAGATTCATATGCATATGTGATTCAGGATGCAATCCTGGCAAAGAGCCCTGACCAACATTCCTGCTTCCTTTGCTGTCTCTCCTAGACTAGGTCAATGATGTGAGGCTGGCCCAGTTAGGCCAGCAAAGTTTGGCCAGCACAAGGGCCACTGTAAAGTGTGTTTGAACCACTCTCGGAATCAGGGAGGATGGCGCACGCCTGTGTGCTGGCCTCTCTGACTTGGAGTGGTCCAAACATACTTTATGGTGTCCCTTGCGCTGGCCAAACTTTGCTGGTTGAACTGTGCCGGCCTAATTCCAGGTTAGGATTGCGTCCCCAGTCTCCAGTCTAGTGTTTACATTTGAAATCAATCGTATTATGCTTGTGTTGTATAGATTCATATTCCACCTTTAAGATAAAACCTTCCAAAGGTAGATTCCAAAATATTTTATAACTAAGGTTACCAGCCACAAACTGGGACAGTGTGCCTATACCTTTAAACATTGCATAGAAGCAATAATTTGGGCAAGTGCAGTCCATCATGGAAGGGTTTCAAAGGCTCACCTGCCAAAATTCCCTCTTCTATACAATTGTTAGGTATAACAATATATATATATATATATATATGAGCTGTCTGTTCCCTTTGTGTCATATCAAAGATTATGGATGCAGGATGTCATTTAAATTCTCAGCCTGACTTCTGAGCTCAGAGACAGGCTTCTTGATAGTCAAATAGTCACATGTCTCAACTGAGGAAAATGAGCAGCTACTGAAACAGCTTTTCACAGTTTTCCAAACTGGGCAGCTTTCCCTGCAGTGAGCTGCATTTCTGCAAAAAATCCATGATGCTCATTAAGTGATGTGCATCAGAAAGGGGGAAGGAGATTCCCAAAGATGGTTAATACAGTAAGAAAGCACCAAGCAAACAGAATTGCATACAAAAGATGGAATTATACTTGTAATATGATTGTAATATATGTAATATGATTGAAATATAATTGTAATATGTTCCATATAACATATTAGTATAAACATTTGGCTGCAATCCTATATGCACGTTTCTGGGAATAAGCCAGTATTGAAGACAGCAGGACTTACTTCTGAGTAGACATGCATAGGATTGCACTGACATTAAGAAAATCCTAGCAGTAAAGATACAGCCCCACACCACCATGCACTTGCTATGGGGAAGTTTGCTGCAAGCAGAAAGAACCACAGCAGTGGGCATGGACCTAGGCTAGGGCAGACAGCAAAGGAAGCAGGAATGTTAGTCAGGGCTCTTTGCAAGGTCATACAGAATGTTTAGGAGGAACAAACTGAGCAGAATCAAACGGTATTTATATACCACTTTTCAACACAAAGTTCACAAGGTGGTTTACAGGCAAAAAGAAAAGTTAAACGGTTCCCCGTCCCAAAAGGGCTCACAATCTAAAAAAAAAATGCAGAACACCAGCAGCAACAGCAGCCACTAGAAATACACTGTGCTGGGGTGAACTGAGACAATTGCTCTCCCCCTGCTAAATATAAGAGGAACACCACTTGGAAAAGTGCCTCTTGGCCAGTTAGCAGAGGTAAAGTTAGAAGAGTTCCCCTTACAGTTTCTATACACATCACTTTAAGTGTTGAGTCTTTTGCAGCAAACCCATCAAAGAGGCTTGCCATCTGTATCTGATGAAGTGGGCACTAGGTCAAAGAAGCTCATGCCACAATAAATCTGTTCATTTTTAAGGTGTCAGGAGATTCTGCTGCCCTTACAACTTAGAATTTACGTGTTCTTTTTACTTTCTATTGTGATTTTTGCAGCTTCACATCTGTGCAATGCTGTGTACCTTAGAGATAAAGAACTCGGGTTGTCAGTGACTTGCTGAGGGCTGCCTTGTGGTTTGAGCCAAGCTAACATAGATCTGACATTCTACGAAGTCGACTCTCAAAGCAATTTCTACTTTCCACTGGGCCCAGATCTTCCATAGGACATGGAGGGATGCTCTGTGCTAACAAAGGACATGTAGTGTAACATAATGGCTAAGGATGCAATCCTATATGCACTTTCCTGAGAGTACATTTCCCTGAACACTTATTTCAGAATACACATACATGTTAGAGATGGAGCCACAAATCAGAGCACGCCTTGTTAATATTTAAGTTCTGCCATTAGGTGACTTCAGGCAAGCTGCTGTCTCTCAGTCCTAGATCTTCAGTGCATTATGGGGATAATATGACACCTGGCACCACCATTTATTGGAACTTAGGCAGAGGGAGATGTGGCAATGGAAATAGGATGCCAGAATAAAGAAAATTAAGAACATAAGAAGTGCCCCACTGGATCAGGCCAAAGGCCCATCTAGTCCAGCTTTATGCTATTTTCCAGGGATGAGTTGGAGTCACTGAGCACGAGTTGTGAGTCATTTGCAAGTCTTTGTGCCCCCCTGGTGATTCACTCCCAGAAATTGCCATATCATTTTGACTCAAGTATAAGTCTTTTGGTGAAGTGATTAGCAACTGACAGCACATTCCTACACTGCCCATTGCGCTGACGCTACATCATAGCATCGGCACAACATTATTAGCGCCGATGCAGGGGCGCCAAGCAGCACTCCTGCATCAGCACTAAGGCAACAGGACCGGCGCTGCAAGCAGCGCTGGTCTCGATGTGCCCGCGCAGTGCCTCCCTCACATCAGCTGAAGCTGGCCGGCGCAAGGGAGGCACCATTGTGGAACAGGGCGAGGGGGGGCAGTTCTGGGTGGGATGTGGGCAGGCAAGCCAGCCTGGGAGGGAGGCGGGCCCAGGATTTGGCCATAAGGCTGAATCCTAGGCTTGTTCACGAGGCCGCGAGGCCCTGATTCGGGCTGTGCGGTCTCCTTGGATCTGTGCCTGCTGTTTAGCAGGCACAGATCCGAGGAGCACATAAGGAAGGCTGGAGGCCAGCTGCCCTTGCCATGGGGAGGCTCCAGCCTCACCTATGCTGCTCTCGGATATGACACAGGCCAGCCGGCCTCGCCATTCCGGCACAGTATAGGATTGCACCCTGAATCAGGCGTGACGCCATAGAAAAAAAGGGAGGGGCTTGTGGGGAGTGTTGTTGGAGTTGTAGTTTTACACTCCCCTGATGTGCCCATCCATGCAGTCAATGATATGCATAGGATTACAACCTTATTTACTTAAACTCACATGTCATCATAAATCGTTGTTCCTAGAAAAGATGGTTGAAGTTTGCTATACAAACGGGAAGTATGTACCTGGGCTGGGAAGCTACAAAAAATGAACATTACACTATAAAATATCCTTCAGGCATGTGGTGTTGTCCAATAGAGCTATTCAGAGTGAGGCAGGGCCTGTTGCAACCTGGAGAAATTCTAGAGGAGTTGGTGGAACCCTCAAATGTACACGGTGCCCAGCTTGCAAGGCACTTTGTGAATAAAGTCTTGCATCTGATCCAACTTGGGCACTGCTTTGGGAACAGAATCTCCTCTGTTCTTTTTGCAGATTGCACTGTATCAGCTTCAGATGGATCAGCTTCAGTTTGTGCAACCTGTGGTTCTCAGTCAAGGCCTACTACATGTGCTCTAGACCCCTGCTCATCTGTTGCGGTCCAATGAGGCCCCTGTGGCCCACCTTGCAGGAACGTGGGAAGGAGCAAGGCATGCAGCCCACATATACAACCTCCCTCCGCTCCCACAGGTGTTTTGCAAGTGACAAGGAGCCAAAAAAATGGTCAAAGCTGTCCCCTGAAAGGAAAATCTGGGGGGAGCACAATTACCAGGTTCCCTCAGCAAAGAAGAAACCAGTTGCTATAGAAATGATCAAGGAAGTGACCTAGTCTGGCCTACCAAAATCTGTGTTTCTTCTGTTTGCCCCAAAGTGACTGGTTAGTGTGTGAGGGGCACTAGAATGAAACAAGCAAAGTAACTTGTGTAAACAAGAGTTAATTCACACAAAAGGGAAGGAGAATTGAAAAAGGTCAGAAAAGAAGCACTTGAACTTAGAGGTCAAATGAAAACATCACATCCTAACTCGAGTTGCAACACCATAGTGAGAAGTCCTGGAGAATTTCGTACTTAGTTGCAATTGCTCTGCTCGCTTCCACAGGACAATCAATGATGTGCAGGTACCGCCTGCCAATCTTGGGACAGAACACATGCAGGTCAAACCAGCCAGCTGCTTTGATGGGATTTGGGGGAATTGAGATGGTATGCTTTTGACTGATTAATTCAAAGGTGGTGAAACGCAGGCTTACCCTGAGGTTTAACTGCTCTTGGCCAACAAAATACTGGATTATGTTTCTACAAAACCTGGAGCAGTTGGAATTCAGTCAGTGCTCATCACAAAATGACCTAGGGATGCCTTTAAGCATAAGCAAGGTGCAACTCTTTCATCACCAGCTTGCCCACACGTAGAGTCAGTGATGAGTGTAATTGAGGGAGGCTGGAGCTCTGGGGCTTCTACACCAGAACAAGCATTCAGGTGCTGCCTTCGAAACTTTCTTCAAAGCTGAAAAGCAGCATCAGGCCCTCCAGGAGGCAAACAGAGAAATTTGCCTAGGGACTTATGTTACTGTCTGGAATATCTTTGAATTCAATTTTTATACATTTGCTTTAAACTCTTGCACCCTACTGCAATAATTTGGAATGAAATGAGATAGAGCTTTAAATGACGTGTAATAAGTTTCATCAAAGTAGGAAGGAGTGGCAGGAGAGAAAAACACTCTAAAGAAGAAATTTGATGTTAATGTTGTTGTATAGTGTATACACATATGTGTGATTCCTCACATATATTTATAGTGTGGTGTGACATATTTTCAGCCTTCCACACTCTTCCTCTTCAGCCACATCCCTCTGTCTTTTTCAAATGTGTGAGGAGGCAAAAAAATCATTCTGTTGGCCACAATGTCAAGTTCATGGAAATTGAACACCACCCCTCCTAAAAGAGATAATGTCCAAAAACAAGAAGGGAGGAATGTTACATGTGCTTAAAATGTTCAGGTAAAGAGAGGGTAGGGGGTATGTACCTGGGCTGGGAAGCTATAAAAAATGAACATTATGCTATAAAATATCCTTCAGGCATGTGGTGCAGTGGGTTAAACTGCTGCTGCTGGGCTTTCTGACCGGAAGGTTGGGAGTTCAAGACTGCATGACAGAGTGAGCGCCCGTTGTGTGGCCCAGCTCCTGCCAACCAAGCAGTCCGAAAGCACATAAAAATGCAAGTAGATAAGTAGGTACCACTTCGGTGGGAAGGTAACGGCGTTCCGTACTCTGTGGCTTATAGTCATACTGGCCACATGACAACGGAAGCTTGTCCTCGTACAAAAGCCGGCTCTTCAGCTTAGAAATGGAGATGAGCGCCGCCCCTCAGTCAGTCACGACTAGACCATTCTGTCATGGAGAAACCTTTACCTTTTTAAAGAGAGGGTTAAGAGAGACCTAAGACAGTTTAGAATCTTCAGAAGCTGACAGTTGGACAGGAGAGGACAGAGGTGCTAGAGGAGGGAGTTGCACATAAAGCAGCAGTGACAGCCAACAAACAGGCATGCAGAAGGTGTGTGCTTTAGCCATGGAGGTAGGATAACAGGAGGGAACATGACATCATTTTCTTGAAGCCATGAGTCAACAAATATGGCTGACTCAGATCTTTCCCGCCAAGGAGGAGGATTGCCGCAAATTCACGAATAAAAATCTCCCTGCACGCGTGTAAAAGTTAATCTCAACGTCTTTAATCATGCCTGCATGTTCTGCATACGGGGGTGCGAATCGCTGTACGAAAAATGGGACTTAATTTCCACGGAAAGATTCATGTATTCTCATTACATCGGTTCAATAAAACTAGCGTTCAGTGAGTGCATTATTTTTGAAGCTGTGTAATTTCTTGTTGTTCCTAGCAGTCTTATTCACCATTTTCTGACACCCACTGTTAATGGTCTAGAAGGAAAAATATATATATTTCCCCCCTCCTTTCCCCCCTTCCCGTTTACACTTTTTTCCCACCTTCCATTTTCTACTGTAATATTTTCGAAATTCTGAACATTAACAGAATTTTTTTTTGGGGGGGGGGGGTGAGTGTAGAAGTTAAAAAAAATACTCTTAATAGTCTAGAAGTAAAAAAGAATTACTCTCATATTGACAACTACTTGTGTCATGAAGAGATTTTAATGTAATTTTCCTACTGTAATACTTATGAAATTCTGAACATTAACAGACATTTTTTTAATGGGGCATGGCCGTTTTATTTTTGCTTGTGTAGATTTCAAAAAATAAGTCTGTCAAAACAGTGCAATCTGAGTTTAAATAGACAGCAAGTAGCATTTCGTCCGGTATGTTCAGTAATATAATTATGCGGAATTAAACCTTGTAATTGCATATTAAATCATAATAAGGTTACCAATAATGTGTCTACACGATCACACGTTTTTATTTTCGTAAGTTTTTATTTCAGGAGTAAACTATTCAGCCCTAAACAGTACGAGCAAAGCAATCTGAAATGCTTGGAATAATGATTGTTTTGAGTCAGCCAACATGGCTGCTAAGCCCGCCCCCTGGCCTCATTTGGCTGCTATCTCTTCTTAAGGCATGTCCCCTCCTGTTATTCTACCTCTATGGCTTTAGCTGACCCTGCATAGAATGTCCATGTGCATGGTTTAGTTGCCCTTTCAGCCTCTCTTATGTTAACATCTATTCATACAGAAGAGGAAGCAGAGGAGAGGCGTCTGTCATGTGAATGAGCATTCTCCACAATAAAAGTTTTACATTCACACTACAAAGCAATTGAAGCAGGAAACCCTTCTGTGAAGATGACTTCAGACTGTGGGGCATAAACACTATAGCAGTACTAGCCTGGTAAATGAGTCAAGGATCATTGCTTTTTAATGCAATGTTCATCTGCTTTCCCACCTGACAACCCTATCCAGAACCTTCTTAAGATGAAGCACTTGGATCTGTTCCGTCCCATTTATCTCAAAAAGAACTACATTGGCTTAAATCCTTCATTTTAACCAGGCTATGGATTTAATGGGCTTCCTTTTCTGTGCTTTGGGAGAAACCAAGAAAGGAGATTCCAAAGTAGTAGAATCGGTGTAATCAGTGACTGCAGCTGTTTCTGAAACAGTTCTTTGAGTGATCATGTAGGCCTCTGTTGGTGGTAAGATCAAATAATAGGCAAATTTCCCTTTCAAAAAACCAAGGACATTCTTGGATCCAAAGACCTTCCATTTAGGAGAAGAGTCACTCTCACAAATTCACTCATGCCAGCAGCCTGAGGCCGCTCAAATGCACTGTTGCTGTCACTGTCACTCCGACCCATGCATGCTTTACGCCTTCCTGCGCCCAGGATCATGCAACACAAGAAGCACAGAGCACATATAATAGGAATTGCTCTCACTGCATTCCACATTTTCTGACTTGTTTAAAAGGCCTGCATGGAGAAAAGAGCAACCTTGTTCCTTCCTCTGCGTGGGCTCTTTATACAACAAGAAATACAGAGCATAGCAGGAGTGATCCATTACTTAGAGCCATGGAGGAAGGCACCATCAGGGGGCAGGATTGCTACATTCTGATCCTTGGAGCACAGTGATCTTCCCCTGCCTTCTTAAATTGCTCCTCCTTCCCCTGTTGGGCAATTTCAAGGAGCAATGGTTGGAACAAGATCAGGAAACCAGCTGAGAGTGGAGCAATCTCATACCTTCCTCCATATGGGTGTATTATAATGTCAATATCTGGGCACAATTTACACTGATGAGCATACACCTGTGCCATTTCAGGGTATTGGGGGTATTCTAGGAACTTCCAGCAGTGGCCATGTGCAGAGTGCACATTGCTTGCATAAGGGTGTAATCCTAACCTGGAGTTTGCCCAGCACAGTTAGGCCAGCAAAGTTTGGCTGGCACAAGGGCCACCGTAAAATATGTTTGGACCACTCTCAGAATCAGAGAGGCCAGCACACAGACGTGCACCATTCCCACTGACTCCGAGAATGGTCCAAACACGCTTTATGGTGGCCCTTGTGCTGGCCAAACTTTGCTGGCCAAATTGAGCTGGCCTAACTCCAGATTAGGATTGCACCCTGAGCCATATACAGTAGAAGACCAGAGCTGCATCTACTATTAGCAGATGAAGAAAAATGTACAGTCCTTTTGGAAGCCCCTTCTTTTGGGTGAAATTGTCTTCAATTTATGAACCCCCAAAATCCTCCCCAAATGGTAATCTGTGCCAGAATTATGTCCACGGAGAATCAGGAAGCATCCTTTGTTTGTCTGCGTGGCTTTCCCTCTTCCCGCAGCACCTCCTCCTGAAAGACTCCTGCCTTGCATTCAGAGAGGTTGTCTTTAGAACGATAATGCAGCGAAGGGATCATGATTCAATTCTTAAATTAAGTCAGTCTGCACTATGAAGGGTTGATGCAGCAGTTTCCAAAATGGGCCCCCTGGGCAAGCGGAAATAGTTATAAAAGTACCGGTGCCTATCGAAAGCCTTCCCTCATCTGTAACTACCCAGCCTGGGATCACATGACTGCTACAATAATGGCTGTTTCTTGTATCTGAAACGTCAAGTCATAACTAATTGTCACATTGGAGGAAACAGGGAAGCAGCTGCTGAGGGAGCTGTCTGGGTCCTTGGCAGGGAATAGGAGACAGTTATATTGGCACACAGAGCAGTCATTTGTCATTCCGCTGAGCAGCTTGGTATATTGCAGCATATGCTGTGCTGATCCGTGTGGAAAGGGATGGGGGGAGCAGTTCTGGGTGCTGTGTGTTTAGATAAGGGTGGTTCAGCGCTTACCCACGGTTCAGGAGCACTGCTTGTTTCCAGCCCAGTTCTGCATCAGGAGGCAGGGCCTCTGGGAGGGACGCTTGAGGAATGGGCCGTTCCTTCCTGTCCAAACAAGGGCTCTAGGCCAGTGGTCCTCCAACGTTCTAGACCGGGAGCACTTTTTAGAATGGCACTCATGTCAGGACTCACCAGAAGTCCTGGAAGTCCTCCATTAACTTGGAAGTGGTAGTGAAAAGGAACTTGGGAGCCTTTGGGACAGGGTGCATTTCCCTAGTGCATGATGCTCCCTGTACATGGATTCAACATCACCATGAAAGAGACAGTGTGTGAACAGCAGGATGTTGGTGGAAACGGTGCTTCTAAAGGTACTTGTGTGAGTGGAATATTGGCAGAGGCGTTTCTACAGGGAGGGTAAAGCTCTAAGTGTTGCAAGAAGCCTTACCTTGTCACGTAAATCCCTCCTCTCCCTTGCTGCTGTAGCCAGTAAGCAACACCAAGATGTTGCTGTTCCCTGTGAGGATTGGCTAGAACGGTGCAGGAGAGTTCCACTGCAAGGTAAGGCTTCTTGCAAGACTTAGAGCTTTGCCCTCCCTGTAGAAACGCCACTGAATATTGGCTATGCCAGCACATCAGCATTTTCCATGCACTTCCTTTTTTTACTATTAGGTGTGCTGCATTAGCTTAGAATGGAAGTTGGAAGGAAACGGATCCAAAGAGAGCTGGTCCAAAGTAGGGATGTTAATGTCTGCTGATTTGGGGGTTTTCAGGTCTGCAATTTTCTCGTTTTATATTATAAAAGAGGCGATGAATTTTTCTTTGTTCATTGTAGCAGCTTTTGTGCAGTTTGCATTTTACATCATCAAGTGAGTATTGAGATTGCAGGCTTCAAGCAGAGAGTGGAGGTCCTTGTATGGAAGTTCTCCTTGCCTGCAAATGGTATGAAATGTTACCAGCTGAATAAACTGCTCTCTCCATCGCTAATCCAGGTTCTCCTGCTCTCAAACGTTCTGCTACTCAGCATTGAGAGAGGAGTTCCGGGCAGCCCAGTCCTATCCAACACTGGTGCAGTGGGGCCACCAGGCCTACACTGTATCCAGCACTGGTTTTGAGCTGGGATACAGTAGCTTGAGGTGCATTCCACATTGCCTGATTTGTTCAAAGAGCCCACCTGGGGGAAAGAGCAATCTTGCGCTTTTCTTTGCTTGGACTCTGTAAACAACAAGCAATACAGGGTGGGCTGGGAGCATTTCCTGCTTTGATTCAGAAGCCCATGCTATGTTGGGAGTCCTTGCATACCCAGTGGAAGACAATGATTAAGTTCATATTGAGTGCTTGTGAGGGGAGTCCAAGCAAAATGCTCCCCATTTTGGGTCAAGCACCCATTACCAGTTCCCATTCCTATGTCGCCAGAGAAGTATCGTCTCAACCGGCTCACTTTGTCATCTGAGTAATAGGGTTTCTGACAAGGGTTTATATCAAGGGTGTCAAACTTGTTTCTTACAGTGGACCAAATAGCCTTCATGATGCCTGCTGAGGGTCAGAAGTAATGTCATGAAGCAGGAAGTGATGTCATTAAGCAGAAAGTGATGTCATTAAGCAGGTAATGACCAGAAATAAGACATTTTTCACCTAGGAACTCATTAGCAGCAACTGAGTTCTCGTCAATTGCACAAATTTTGACCATATGTTCAAGATATGGAAGAGCCCAATTATCACACAGGCCACCTTTCAGCAGTCACAACACAGTTCAGCAGCTGAGAGCAGCTGATGTGGCACTGGAAGAGCCTGAGGGCCAGATAGAGAGCTTCCATGGGCCACATCCAGCCCCAGGGCCTTATGTTTGACACCCCTGGTTTATATTCTGCTTTTGCTGGGCTGTTCCCCAGTGGCTTCATGGGGGCTGTAATAGCTTTTTGACACATGCACCACCCTTGTAGTTGGAATAAGAGGTACTGCCCCTAAAACATTTTAGCCCCAGGAACTGCTTTTTAGAATAACAAACTGTCAGGACGCACCAGAAGTGATGTCATTAGCCTGGAAGTGACATCATGGCCGGAAGTGAGAATACCAAGCAGGAAAATGTTTAACACACTCAAACAACAAAATCAAATCCAATTAAGTAAGGAGCAGCCCAATCCTATGGTGCCAGGAGCAATGGTGCCAAAATGGCGACCACAACATTCTACAACTACCAGACACCTGTAGGAGGCGCCTCAGGAGAAGGGCACATTCATCTCCTTCCCCCAGGGTAAGGTCACTGACCCACCAATGGACCTCCTCAAGTCTGCTGCTTTGCCCATGCAGTATGGCCTGACTCAAGATCCGGCAGTGGAGGTCCCTGCCAGCCCCACTCCTGCTCTGCCCCTCCCCTTGCCCTGCTCCACCTGCTCCTCACCTTCTCGTGTCCTGGCATGCCTTACCACTAGCCAGTGCCGCTGGCCGGCCACATAGCCTGTGTGAGGTGCATCACTGACTGGTGGCCCCAGCATTGGCACTCCCTCCTTGCTGGGTGCCATAAGCGTGCTTTATGGCATGTTTACGACACCTGGAGCCAGCGCTGTGCAGCAGGACAGGCAATACGAGCCAATAGGAGCCAATAAGGGCAGGCACTGGAGGTTCCTCAGAGGAAGGGGATGTTTGTCTCCTTCTTCCAGGTAAGGGGATAGGGCACATGATGGTTTTCCTTGCCTCCATATTGGGCCGAATGGCCCAACATGGAGGATAGGATCTGGCGGCAAAAGGATGGGGATCAATACCCATCTTGAGCAATGCAGGTTGTTGGCACTTACGGAGCGAAAAGAATTTTCCTCACTTGTCTTTTCTTTGGTCTGTTTCAGATCACTGTCGGTTTCACCAGGAAAGAGCTGGTGGATCAAACCCTCCACTAGGAACTGCAAGCCTTACTCATCATGGACGCTGCTCCAGATACAACTGTGGCAGGCGGAGCAGAGGGGATCGCGGGAAGGAGGATACCCTGGGCAGCTGACAGTCTTGTTTTCAGCCCTGGAAAAGTCTGAGTCACTCACTAGTTGGGAAGCCACATTTTTTGACCTGCTTCTCCTCTATCACACTGATATGAGACTGCCCGATAATTTCCCTAATTGCTGAGAATCTGGATGAGTTGCTGCCAGAAAGCCAATAAGAAAGATTACCGACAGGCTAGCGAGGGATGTTCCCACCAAGAAGGAAATAAACAGTGTGAAGTCCAACAAAGAGAATCATAGCTGGAAAGAAGGTGGCTGAGAATAGCCCTGAAGAGAATGTGATTCCAATGGAGCAGTGCAGAGGATTGATCTAAGGGGCTTTGTATGTGGAATTTCATTCTGCAGTTCCACAGAGTGGAACAGCATTTGCCATCAAGTCTTGTGCTAAGTGTGCTTTTGAGCTACTGGAACCTGAGGCTATCCCATGAAATATCAGACTCATCTGCAATTGCCTTGCTGGGACATTGTTTATAACTGAGACCTCCTTTGCCCCTCTTGGTAGGACTCCCTTGGAGATGAATGTAGGCCTGCACTTGTAGCAACGCAAGGAGGCCAGAAGGAGGAGAGGCTGGCTCCATCATTTCACCATGGTGCTTCCACCTCCGGACAAGCGGCATGTGTGTCTCACCACCATTGTGATCATGACCAGCATGGCATTCATGGATGCCTACCTGGTGGAGCAGAACCAAGGGCCCCGCAAGATCGGCGTCTGCATCATCGTCCTGGTCGGAGACATCTGCTTTCTGATTGTGCTGCGCTACGTGGCTGTGTGGGTAGGGGCTGAGGTGAAGACAGCCAAGCGTGGCTACGCCATGATCCTTTGGTTCCTCTACATCTTTGTGCTGGAAATCAAGCTCTATTTTATATTCCAGAACTACAAGGCAGATAAGAGAAACCTGGAAACGGTGGCTAGGAAGGCATTGACCTTGTTGCTCTCAATCTGCGTGCCAGGACTGTACCTGGTGCTGGTGGCCTTGGACAGCATGGAATACATACGTACCTTCCGGAAGAAAGAGGACTTGCGAGGGCGTCTCTTCTGGGTGGCCTTAGACCTGCTGGACATCTTAGACATTCAAGCCAACCTGTGGGAGCCACACAAGACGGGGCTGCCCATCTGGGCAGAGGGGCTCATGTTCTTCTACTGCTACATCCTGCTCCTGATCCTGCCTTGCGTTTCCCTCAGTGAGATCAGCATGCAAGGGGAGCATATCGCTCCTCAGAAAATGATGCTCTACCCTGTCCTGAGCCTGGTGACCATCAACATCGTCACCATCTTCATCCGGGCTATTAACATGGTCCTGTTCCAAGACAGCAGAGTCTCCACCATCTTCATCGGCAAGAACATCATTGCCATTGCCACCAAGGCCTGCACATTCCTTGAGTACAAGAAGCAGGTGAAGGAGTTCCCACAAAACGCCATTGCGCTGGAGCTGCAGCAGAACTCGGTGCCCCACAACCAGACCGTCCACAGCACGCAAGGCATCTCTCACGAGCAGTCGCCCACCAGGGAGATCTTGGACACATGATGGGGCTCCTCAAACGTCAGCGCTTGTTCTCATTTTTAGCCGGGGGGCGGGGGAGGGGATCCTGCTCTCGTTCCAGCGTTGAGAGCAGTCCCCAGCACAAGGGTTTGATCAAGTGGTGGAACAGCCCCTGCATCTCAGGTATTTCCTAGGGGCCCTCTAGAAAGAAAACAAAAACCAAATGAATCTTCGGAGAAGAACTTTGCCCGTCCCCCGACATCCACTCTTTTCTACCTGTTTGTTCCCCGTGCTCAACATGTGGGAAATGAGGAGTTTTGCTATCACAGACTTTTTAACGAAAGGGGTGGGAGGAGCAGGACTGGGGCTTCAGCCAGTGTCCCTGTGAACATAGGTGTCTAATTTAAAATGGTTGTGTTTACAGTTTCTTATTTTTTTACAAAAAGAAAAAAAAAGCCACTTGTTTAATCCTTGCTGGAAATTCCAGCCGAGTTTGGAGGATTTTATACACTTTTGACAACCAGATCCTTTGACTGTTCTGTTCAGCAGGACACAGCGAGGCTCATTTTCTCACACGGGGTGCCAAACGGTTAAGAGACCCGGCCTGGAAAAAAGGACCTCCTAACTCACCAAAGCGCCAAGCCAGCCCCACTGAGAGAGCAGCAACCTACAAACTCACATTCGAGGAGTCCTCCTGGTGCCTTATCAAGTGATTCGGCAGAAGAGTTCTATTTTCAGAAGCCTATTTCTCGCTATCATTCCCCACCCCTCGTCCCCAGAGGCGTGAAGCGTCAGGGTGATGCTGGAGTGTGTGTGCATGGAAGGGGTCTGTGGAGCTGTCAGGTGGGGCTACAGGTGAAAGCTCAGGATGATGCAGATGATGGGGCTGCTTTTCTTTCAACAAGTACGGAGGGCCCAATCCCTGCGCAGAGGCACAGGAGCTGCTAGGATGCGGGCAGCTGCAGCCAGGTGCAAGGATAAAAATATCGTCAAGGCTAAAATATAAGGGCTTGGAGCTCCTGTTTAGCAGGGAAGGGTGAACTAGACTGAAAGCAAAGCAGCACGTCAGTGACCCTTTCTCGGCTATCCTCTCCAGTTCCCACACCACACTCTTGCTCCTGATACTCCCCAACCCTCAGCCTTTCTCCATGTCTTACCGGGTCTTCTGTATATGAAGGCAGCTGCATACGGATGCCTCCCTGCCTCCGTCTGTCTGGAGGGCCAAGGAGTCAGTAGTGCAGCACAGTGGATCCACTTTAGCCTCCTGTTGCCATCCCCCAGGGGTCAGTGGTCTTAGGGATCGATTGCCAGCTGGCCAGGTTTTTATCCTTTAAAAAAAATGCCAAAATTGAGGTTAAGAGCAGCAGCAGCAGCAGCAGCAGCTCGGTGCTCGGTGATGAGTATTCATCCACATATGTACATAAACGATGGCTCAGAGTTCCGAAGGGGAATGGGAGGGGCTGAGAAAGAGAGCAGCTGCTTCGCCCACGTGCAGCCAAGCCGTGCATTCTCCTTCCCAGGAGGCAATTCCCCATCATCACCCCTTTTGCCTCATTACAGATGGGGGAGACAAGCAGCCCTGAGTTTCAGCAGCAGGTCACAGCCGCTCTCACCTGAGTACTTGGAGGGGAGGAATTGGAAGGGATGGGGTAGGGAGTACAGGCCAACTTGGGATCTCCTAGAGAATGAATACAGGTGGCTCAAAAGGAGGGAGTGTGGAATCTTGCCCTGTACTGACTTGCATCTGGGGGCTGTCAGCCAGGCACTGATCCACCCTCTCCCTCAACTGGGCTCTTCCTTGTCATCTCAACAAACCTGCCATGTGGAGGTCCTAAAAGCAGAAAATGCAGGGGTCGGAGGGGTCGGGAAGTCATCCTTGGTTGCCATCTCTGAAGAAAAGGTGCGTGAAGGTGCTGAGCTCTCCTCCTGTCCATTGGTGAGGGCCCCCTCTCAGATCATTTCGTCACTTCTCTGTGGCATGACACAACTCCAGAGGGGAGTGTGGTTCTGGCAAAAGACTTTGGGTTTTTACTTCGTTTGAAGGCAGTTGTTTTTTTATGTAATAAAAGGTTCTGGACCCCCCTCAACCAGCTCTGTGCGCTCCGTGTGTGTCTCATTTGCTAGGCTTTGCCTCCATTGGCAGTCTTGCCTCCCCCTTCTCCAGGAGTCAGCCTGACATCTACCCCCACCAAGCGTGGGAGCCAAGGGAGCCAGCTATGGAGATGAAGAGCACAGGCCTGTCTGTCTCTCTACTCAGAAAAAAAAAGTCCTATGGTTTTCAGTGGGGCTTACTCCAAGGATAGTGTGCATGTAATCCATATACACTCCTGGAAGGACGCCCCATTGAACACAATGGGACACTTCTGAGTACACCTACATAGGCTTGTAGGCAGGGAACCTTTCCAACAGAGTTGTTCTCAGGCTATTGCAAAAGCTTATTCTATGACTTTGCAATTGTCTCTTTCCCTTAAGGACAGGAATGGCCAACAACAGACAATTAGTTGCATGCACATAATCCATAGCCTGGGACTGAAGCATCTCTGTTTTGTTTATTCATTGCTATTTGTTGTGAATTGGTTTCATTGTTTGTTTCAAAATTGTAAGATAAAGATTTCCCATACCCATTCAAGTCCAGAGTGCTTACACTCTGCTTCCCTGCAGTGTAAAAATCTGAGTGCATTACCTTGGCTCTGCTCCAAAGCCATCATATGGTAACTGGCTCCAGATGGTGTATCCTAGGTCTCTGGTTCAAAAAAAAAGATCCCCCAAGACTCAAGTCCACCCACCCTTACTCTAAAGTGGGCCAAAAGGGCAGTGCCGTGAAGCAAGAAATTTGGTAGTTTCAAGAGACAGGGGAATGGATGCAATCACAATAATATAAATTACAATCCCAACACATTCTTCAGAAGACTGTAATCAAAGAAACACATAACAATATTATGATAAACATCAGTGAACATAATGTTTATTTCCAGCAGGCACATACAATGAGTAGACAGTCCTTCATATTATAAAATGTATAATCAAATCCCAGTAAATTTAGCAAGGAAGCCATCATTTATTCAAAACAAAACTGACATACAGAAGATCAATAGAACCAAACAAGCAGGGGGGAAAGGGTGTCATAATTTTAACAGCTAAGAGATCATACAAGGTCCAAATACTGTATATGAAAAATGAAATGGGTCCAGGGGGACATTTTATGTATGGATTCCACATAGCATATAATATTATCATGTATAAGGCAAACAAACTAAATCTGCACATTTCCTTCCAATGTTTTGGGAAAACTGATAGCTGGGGCATCTCTTGAGCCCCTCAAGATTTAGCACTATTCGGGGATGTGTGCCTATTGAATACTTGTGTATTGAAGATAACGTACACTTTCCAGCATCGCTTCCAAGCCTGCAAAAAACCTGTGGGTTAATGCTACGTGTAGCTTTGTCGTTGGCGATCTGAATTTCTCCTATACCTGCATTTTCACGTGAATTAATTTTTGATCAGTAGGACATTGACGCTTTCCACTGAGTTGCCATGGCTACTGATTCATACAGGTCCAGTTGCTGCTCCATCTCACTGTTTAGAGAGAGAGAGAAAAAGGAATACTCAGGGAAAATCACTCTTCAGAATGAAAAAGGAAGCAAAGGATTGTATTGTCTGAGCCACATGAGTGTTCTGGACAATAGATCTCTAATCAACAGCAAGTTGGACTAGCCTGTCAAATAAGCTCCACCTCATTTGGGTGTCTACTCAAGAGAAAAGCGGAGTATAAATTGAGCAAACAAACGAAGTATGGACCTGCCCAAGATCAGCTTCAGAGGCTCTGCACTCCTTCCTGAGATGAATGGCACAGCGGGGTCATTCTGAGATGCCATCTCAGTGGAAACCTGCTGAGTTCCTTCCTTGTATGCTTTCAAGCATGTGTTGAAGACTTTGCCCTTCAACACTCTTTAAGGTTTCATGACCTGCTACTCTTAGAGCCTGCTCTGCTTTCAACTGACACAACATTCATGGCCCAGTCCTGTCTGGCATTACACAGGCAGATTCGTTGCTTTGTTTCTGCAAGTTGCTTTGGATGTTTTAATGGGGTTCAAATCAATAGTAGTATTAGTAGTATACAACAGTAATAAGCATAGTGAGGAACCAACCACAGTGGCAGCTCTGGCATTGGCTGAGGGGGACAAATGCCCCTGGGCACTGCCGCGACTAAGCCCTTTAAGGGTGGCATTGCCTCTGCCACTGCTGCCTCACCACCCTCCGAAGAACCAGAAGTATTGATTCAATGCTGTCCGAACGTTTTTGACAGCAGCGGAGTGTTGTGTAAGGCTCTGGAAGGTTTCAGGTGGGTTGGGGCAGCAGTCTGGGAGGGAAGCGGCAGCCTACAGGGCCAGGGACACAACTGACCAAGCACACTGCCAGATGCCCCTTTTGGGTCTCCCTATAGCTCCCAACTCAGCAATACTGCATGGTAATCAAGTTATTATGGGCCCCAAGCAGGCAAATTACCAGGTGAGTCTGTTAATATATAATTACATCATTGTAGAACTGCAGGTATGGAGCAGCCGGGAGGGGTGTGGGCAGTTGCACAGCCAGCTGTCTGTCTGCAAGGACAGAGGCCAATATGATCTGGGGATTCTGGCTCAGCTGGTTTTGAGGTGGCCGCAGCAGAATGGATCTAGCCATTGGGCTATTGTTGTTTGTTGTTGTTCAGTTGCTAAGTCGTGTCCGACTCTTCGCAACCCCATGGACCACAGCACACCAGGCCTCCCTGCCCTCCACCAGCTTCAGGAGTTCGCCCAATTTCTTGTCCATCGCTTCGGTGACACTATCTAACCATCTCATCCTCTGCCGCCCCCTTCTCCTTTTGCCTTCCATCTTTCCCAGCATGAGGGTCTTTTCTAAAGAGTCCTCTCTTCTCATGAGGTGGCCAAAGTATTGGAGCTTCAGCTTCAGGATTTGTGCTTCCAGGGAGCAATCAGGCTTGACTTCCTGGAGGATTGACCGATTGGTTCTCCTTGCAGTCCAGGGGACTCTCAAGAGTCCTCTCCAACACCATAATTCGAAAGCATCTATTCTTCGGCGCTCTGCCTTTCTTATGGTCCAGCTCTCACAGCCATACATTGCTACTGGGAAAACCATAGCTTTGACTAGGCGAACCTTTGTTGGCAGGGTGATGTCTCGGCTTTTTATTAAGTTGTCTAGGTTCGCCATAGCTTTCCTCCCAAGAAGTAAACGTCTTTTAATTTCATGGCTGCAATCACCATCTGCAGTGATCTTGGAGCCCAGGAAAATAAAGTCTGTCACTGCTTCCATTTCTTCCCCTTCTATTTGCCAGAGAGTGATGGGAGTGTTTGCCATGATCTTAGGTTTTTTAATGTTGAGCTTCAAGCCAATTTTGGCACTTTCCTCTTTCACCCTCATCAGAAGATTCTTTAGGTCTTCCTCACTTTCTGCCATTAGAGTGGTATCGTCTGCGTATCTATTGCATGGGCTATTAGTTGACTATAATGATTCTCCCGTCCAAGAGAGATTAGCATAATAAGCATGGTGGATTTAACCTGCATAAATATGCATGGCAGTGCATTCAATCTGCTCACTGCTTATGATTTCCTGCTGGAAGATGGCAAGCGTAGCCTCACTTGGAAGGAAAAGAGGCAGCAGATTCCAGGTGAGGGTGGCAGCCATTTTCCTGTTTTCCCACCTCTCTTTGCGTGTCAAAACAGAAAACTCTGCATGGGAGCAGGGAGCACCGTTTTGACTTTCCCAGTTGTGAAATAATCCCTCAAAATCCACGCCAGTTCTGCACAAAGCAGTGCTTGACAGACTGTATCCAGGAGCTTAAGCAAGGCATGTGCATCGGGAAGCAAGCAAAACGGCAGCCTTTGGCATGGCGTCTGCCTCCGCTCTCCCCGCGGGTGCCTGCACTTAACGCTCACTCTAAGCGGCAGACTCCAGCAATGCATTTTACATGGATGCCCTCAAGCAAAGAACAATACTTCAGGGCTGCCTTCAGAGACCGTCTTGAAAAAGCACCTTCGGAATCTGGAGATCGCCCGAGTCGATGAGTAAATGGCCGGTCCTGCTGGGGATGGAGCTGTTTTTAGCTGGACGAGAGGAGGAGAGCTGGGCATTTATTCTCAACAGACATAATTATCTTCCAGAACCATGTAATCAAAACCAACTGACTTAACACCCATCCAGCTGAAAGCCTGTAAACTATTTGTGACAGATCAGCTGCTAATGCAGTGAGGGGGGAGTCCAATCTCCCCCTGCCCCAGCAAACAATGGGTGCCAGTAAAGCTGTGCGGGTACCAGAATCCTTCCACGGCATTTCATTGTACCTGGTTCTGCCTTTGCACGATGCTCCATGAATCCTGCATATTCCCCCAATGTTTACATTTTTAAATCATCCCACATTTGCACATGAGCAGGATTGCAGCCATTTACACTTCGGGAAATCAATGGGCAAAAAACCTGCACGGGCAAAAGGTTTTGGTGCCATTTCTGCTCCACAGCTATCACTTGTGAGTGGGAGCTGGGAAAGCTTACTGTTTTGTTTCCAAATGACCTGAGGCTGCAACAGGTAAAGGAGGGAGAAGTCAAGGAAGTTCCAGGGGCCACTATATGCCACTATATTTACTATATTTATAGGCGACTATATTTACCCCTGCTAACTGGGCAAGAGGCACTTTTCCAAGTGGTGTTTCTCTTATGTTTAGCAGGGGGAGAGTAATTGTCCCTCTTCACCCCTGCGCACTCTTTCTAGTGGCTGTTGCTGGTGGTCTGCCTTTTTTTTTAGATTGTGAGCCCTTTGGGACAGGGAGCCATTTAATTTTATTATTATTACTATTTGCCTGTAAACCGCTTTGTGAACTTCGTGTTGAAAAGCGGTATATAAGTATCTGTTGATTGATTGATTGATTGATTGATTGATTGATTGATTGATTGATTGAT
>JAJKFI010000111.1:2746453-2775035 GCA_029204185.1 Lerista edwardsae | reverse complement strand
TGACGCAACGGGCAGACTGCCGCTCAAAGGTAAGTCCCGCCCAGCGTACCAGGTGAATAATGCCACTGCACCTGCCCAAATTCCCTCTTCTACTGTATATAATGGTTAAAGATATAGGCACTCTGTCCCAGTTTGTATCTGGTAACCCTATCTCTAGCCATTCCTAGGTGGAAGGCTCAAAAGCAGCCACCACTCAGACCCCAATTCTATACCTGTCTACTCAGAAGTAAGTCCCATTATAGTTAATGGAGCTTATTTCAAGGAAGTGTGAATAGGATTGCAGCCTAAGGGGAGTTGGTGCTTTCCCATGTTGACATTTTCATCATGTCATTTGTTTATCATTTTCCTAGTACCTTTAAGGTAGAGGTGGAGGGAGGATGCTGCGGGGGTGGGGGTGGCAAGTGCGATGGGCGCCAGCTATGGCAAGCATGGAAAAATCCACACACTTTTTCAGCTCCCCCACCCTCCTTTGTTCTCGGATCACTCCTTAATCTCCTTAATGGAGCTTTAAGGTGCATCTTTTTCATCTCTCAACCACAATGTGAGATTGGCTTTTTATTATTTTACTAGCTTTTTGTTACCCGGCGTTGCCCGGGTGTTTATATCTCCCATCCCTGAGCCATCCCTGACCCATCTCCCACTTTTGGCCGTTTTCGACCATTTTCACCTGGGGCCCCTGCGCACTCCCCCCCCCGGGGGCGCTAGGGAGGCCTGACCCCCAGAGTGTCTGTTGCCAGGCTGGAAGGCACGCGCATGGCGGGTTTGGTGCACATCGGTCCAGGCGTTCCAGGAGGGCATGGCAGATATAGTGTCTTGCACTCCTTCCCGCACCCCATGCCGAGGGGGGGCGAACCTGGACTCCGACGGTGTGAGGAGCATCGCCGCTCGCTCCAGCAACCCTGGAAACTATGGATGCGACGCCGATTCTGGCCGTTTTCGACCATTTTCACTTGGGTCCCCCGCGCACCCCCACCCCCGGGGGCACTACGGGGGTCTAACCCCCGCAGTGTTTGTCGTCAGGCCACAAGGTGTACGCGTGCCGAGTTTTGTGTCGTTCGGTCCAGGCGTTCCAGGAGGGCATGGTGGATGTTGTGTCTCGCACCCCTTCCTGCCCCCCATGCCGAGGGGGGTTGAACCTGAACGTGCACAGCGTCGGGACCGTCGCCACTCGTCCCGGCGACCCCGGAAATTATGGACTCGAAACCGATTTTGGCCATTTTCGACCATTGTCACGCAGGGACCCCCATGCACCCCCCCAGGGGCGCTAGGGGGGCCCGCCCCAGCAGTGTTTGTCGTCAGGCCACACGGTGTATGTGTGCCAAGTTTCGTGTCGCTCGGTCCAGGCGTTCCAGCAGGGCACAGCGGGTGGTGTGTTTCGCACCCCTTCCTGCCCCCCATGCCGAGGGGGGGTGAACCTGAACTCACACAGCGCCGGGAGCGTTGCCACTTGTCCCGGCGGCCCCGGAAACTATGGATTTGACACCAATATTGGCCATTTTCGACCATTTTCAAGTGGGGACCCCCATGTACCCCCACCCCCGGGGGTGCTAGGGGCCCCCGAACCCCGCAGTGTTTGTGGCCAGGGTGGTAGGCTTCTGCCTGCCGGGTTTGGTGCCAATTGGTCCAGGCGTTCCAGCAGGGCATGGCGGACGCTGTGTTTCGCACCCCTTCTTGCCCCCCACGTGGGGGGGGCAAACTCAGATGTCAACTGCGTCGGGAGCATCACCACTCATCTCAGTGACCCCGAAAACTGTGGATTTGACTCCAAGTTTGGCCGTTTTTGACCATTTTCACGTCAGGACCCCCCCGGACCCCCACCCCCGGGGGCGGTAGGGGGCCCCGACCCCCGCAGTATTTGTGGCCAGGCTGCTAGGGCTCCGCATGCCGAGTTTGGTGCCAATCGGTCCAGGCGTTCCAGCAGGGCATGGTGGACGCTGTGTTTCGCACCCCTTTTTGCCCCCCATGTCGGGGGAGGGCTGAACCCGGACCCCAACGGCATCGGGAGGGTCGCCACTCATCTCGGCGACCCCGGAAACGACAGATGCGACGCCGATTTCGGCCGTTTCTGACGATGTTCACGCGAAGACCCCGCGTACCCCCACCCCCGGGGGCGCTAGGGGGGTCTGACCCCCGCAGTGTTTGTCGCCAGGCCGCAAGGTACGTGTGTGCCGAGTTTCGTGGCGATTGGTCAAGCCGTGGGGGAGCCTATAGAGAACATACACACCCACATACCCACCCACGTTCATTTTTATATATATAGACAAGTGAGAGAACTGTGACTTGCCAAAAGCTACCTTCATAAACCCTGGATGAGTTCAGAATAATTTGCAAGGGTCTTTAGTCCTTTCATAAGAACATAGGCAAAGCCCTGCTGGATCAAGTCAAAATAAAAGCCCATCTGGTCCAGCTTCCTGTATCTCACAACGACCCACCAGATTCCTCAAGGAGCACTGAAAACAAGAAAGCCGTTCCCTGTTGCCACCACCTTGCACCTGGCGTTCAGAGATAGGCTAAAATCCAGAGGTTGCATAGAGTCATCACAGCTTGTAACCATATATCTATCTAATCCCCTTTTAAAGGCCTCTTGGCCTAGAGAGGCACCTCTTGGTGAGAGGCACCTCTTGGTGCCATCACAGTGTTCTGTGGCAAGGAGTTCCACCGATTAATTACATACTGGGTTGATAAATATTTCCTTTTGTTTTTAATTTTGGGGTTTCTAGTCCTTGTGGCTTCTAGTCTTACCCACATAAAGGCAGGCACACTCTAGTATGGAAAGGTACTTATCTTAGGGAAAGTTGACTGTCTCTCCAAGAAATCAAAACTTCTAAGACAGGAGCAGGAAATGTGGTCATTACATGAGGAAGTCAAGGGCAGAAGGATCAAGCCACGTGCAGGTGGTCTTTTGTGTGCAGCCACTTCTGTCCCTTTTGCCCAGTACTGTAATTCAATATTGCTGGCGCAGGCCTGAGTTTTCCCATAGCGGTTGCTGGCGCTTATCCCAGGGCAAGGGGACAAATGACCCCTTACCCCGAGACCTCCAGCAGCCGAAAATCCTTCACAGGATGCAGCGGAAGCTGTGCAAGCGCCGCTGCATTGTCACGCAGGGATTGTTTTAGGAGCATTGATCTGGAAGGTGGGAACGTTCAAGGAGATTCGGTGGGCCCCTGTGGAGGCTGCACCATGTAACAAGGTTACCGTTCCTGCTCCACTGAGACTTCAGTGCAGGGCTTGCCCTGATAAAGTGACCATATGAGTCTCCCGGGACAGAAGCATCTCACAGATGGAAAGATAGTCGTGGAACAAGCCCACAACATGCATGGAGGCAGCAGCCTTGAAGGGAGCCTTTCTTCTGGGAAAAAGGGCGCAATCCTAACCTGTGCTGGAACAGGGGGACCAACTGGCTGGCCTGTGCAGTATCCAGCACAAATTGGGAGCAAGCTGGAGCCTCCATGGGGCAAAGGCATGTTCATCCCCTTATCCCAGGGTAGGTGCCAGCCACCCCAATGAGGCTGCTTGGATCTGTGCCTGCTGTATAGCAGGCGCAAGTCCAAGCATACTGCACGACCCAAATTGGGGCCATGCAGGCTGGGGATAGGGGTTTGGGTGCAACCTAACAGCCGCATCCAGGCTCCACCCCCTCCCTGAGCTGTCCCACCCCATTCTGCCCTTTCTCTCGCCTTCCCCTCGCCCAGAATAGTTCCTGTGCTAGCCAAAGTCGGCTGGCGCAGAAGTGGCTTTCCGGGGGAAATGTTCCAGCATTGCATGCACACACATGCTTTACGACAGTGCTCGGCCAACACAAGTGACTTGCTGCAGCCAAAGGGGGTAGTTGCGTTTGTGCCCTCATTGTCACTGCAATTCTGATACAAGGTTCCAAATGAATGTCAATTCTGCCGTTATCTAAAAATCATGTACCGCAAATTTAATTTCAGGCACTTTGATACTTCTGTAGTCTTACCCAGAATATACTGGAGACAGAATGGTATCCAGGAAAGCATGTAGAAATGCTGTCTAAGTGGCAGTGTGTTCATTGGGAGTTATTCCCAGAAAAGTGTGCATAGGGAAAGTGTGCAATAATGGAACAAGAAGCAGCTAACAGCTCTTCTTGATTCTTCAGCTTTTATTCCTAGTGTAGAATGAAATGGAGCACAAGGGGGTGGGGAATTAAATAACAAATATTCTGGTAATATTCTTTTTTCCAGGTTTCCAACAATGCCCAGCAGATGGTGCCAGTGCATTGTCTTTCTAGAGCAATTTACCCTTGTGGGCGCAATCCTAACCTGGAGTTAGACGGACCCAGGCACCAACTTCCCAGTGCCATTGTAGCTACAATGCATCCTCAAGGTAGGGGAACAAATGTTCCCCTGCACCCCATTGCAAGAAGCGGTGCACACCCCATTGGCACGACTACATCAGTGCTGGAAAGTTGGATAGGATTTGGATCACAAGTCACTTTTGTTGGCCCAGGAGTGTTGCAAATGCGCTATAAAGCACGTTAGGATCACTCTTGGAGTCAGGGAGGCCAGTGCACAACTGTGACTTGTGCCAGCCTCCAGACTGCATCAAGATTAGGACTGGACCCTGTAGGAATTATTTGATTTCATTTGTTAGTAGACAATTGAATTGAATTTGATGGTATTTGCCTTAAGTGTTGGTCACTCAGTATCCATCCAACCATATCCACAATGCAGCCAAAGTGAAATATTTTTAAGGCACATTGATTTGATTTGTTGAATGGAAAAGTTAAGCATGTGGTTGGACATTTCAGAAGTGTTGAACTTTGGCTGGACTGTGCCCTGGGTTTCTCATCGTCAAGATTAAAGGCCCAATCCTATCCACGTTTCTAGTGCCAATGCAGCAGCAATGCAGCTCCAAGGTATGCACACAAATATTCCCTTACCTTGAGGAGGCCTCCCTGACTCCCCCTCCACCACAGAATGCAGCACCCACCCCATTGGGTTTGCTATATCAGGGCTGGAAAATTGAACAGGATTTGGCCCGAAAGGACCAGATCTAGAGTGCAAACCTAAACACATCCCCTTGTTTACAAAACAACTCCCCCAATTATCCAGAGAAAGCAGACCTACAATTCTAAGAGTGCAATCCTAAACTGGAGTTAGGCCAGCATGAACTAAGCCAGCAAAGTTTGGCCAGCACAAGGGCCACCGTAAAGCGTGTTTGGACTACTCTTGGAGTCAGGGAGGATGGTGCACGTCTGTGTGCTGGCCTCTCTGACTCCAAGCGTGGTCCAAACATACTTGACAGTGTCCCTTGTGCTGGCCAAACTTTGCTGGCCTACCTCCAGGATAGGATTGCTCCCTAAATCACCTTTTGTGTATTTAAGATTGCAGCTCTAGTTTATCTGGGTAATTGCCAGATTGAGGAAGCTATTCTTGTCCTCCTGGGCTGCTTACTGTGACAACAAACCACTTTCTCACTAGTGACACCAAAATACCAGGAGTATCAACAACCTTGTCCTATTTATGCCAATTCAGGCCAAACTGGTTTAAATGAGGAAGCTAAAGAGCTGAAAAGGAGCAGTAAGAGGTGGCGCTGAGGATTGGGGAGTAGAGGGGGCTGCAAGAAGGGGGTAAAATAAATGCCCTATTTGCATTATGTTTTGCATTTGCAAACTGCTCTTATTTCTGTTCACACAAAATATCTAGAACACATTTTAGGTAAAGGGGAAAAAAACATGCTGAGTTTTAGCTTGGGTGGCAGGATGCATTTGCTTCTGGCATGTCTGTGCTCCTGTCAAATGTCCATCTGAGCCTCACAGACGCCACTGTGGATAATTAGAGGCTGCTTCGATTTGACCAACACATGCTCCCACAGAGCCACAGGGGGGAATAAGGAAATAATGTGGCAATCACCTTGCTCAGGAGCAGGAAACTTGCTAAGCATTGGTGTGCAGGAGGGCAGCAGGAAGCTACAATTAGGAGGCATTATTTCAACTCAGGTCATGGTTTCTCATTCCTGCCTCCCTTTCATTATTAGTTAAGTGACTGTAAATTCAGGTTCCTTTTAGGAGCTTTGTTTCTGTGTAGAGATTCTGGAAACTACTGGCACATAATAGTCCCTTCCAGCCCCCGAATAACTGGCTGGGGTTTTGTGTTGTGAGAATTCCAATCAAAAAGGCAAGAATGACAGCTTTGAAATGCAATGGAACAACTATGCACATGAATTAGTGAATCAGGGCAGACATAGGAATGTTGCAAAAGAGAACCTGCTGGGAGAGGTTAGGGTCGAAATGAAGAACTGCTGGATGCTGAGATTAGCTTGGCTAGTGCAAGCACTAAGCACAGGATCTTAAGCATGCTTATACAGACAGCAGCCCTAACTGTGTTCCAGGAAGCTTGCTTCCAAGGAAGAGTGCTTAGGATCGCCATGGGACTGCACATTTAGCCAGAAGTGAGCAGAGCCAGGCTTTTCCCAGGTACACAGAAGTGTAGGCTTACAGCCCAATCCTAACCTTTGCCGGTGCCAGGGGAGGGCCTAGTGTATGTGTGCGGGGGGGGGTGTCCTGCGGAGGTCACAGGGCCAGGGCAGTAGCAGCACTGCTGCCTGCCTGAGCTGCCACCTGCCCTCCAAGGCCCTCCTGAAACCAGGCAGGCAGTGCACGGTGTCCACAGGCCCTCTGGAGGGCAGTGGGAGGCAACTGGGGGCAGCGGCCTGCGGTCCTGGCCCGGGGCAGCACATGGGCCAGCACCACAACTGGCCAGTGTAGAAGCTGCTGCACAAATGCTAGCCGTCACAAGCATGTTTGCAATGACTTGCAAGTAGACAGTGATGGTGGGAAGGCTTGCGCCATTCCACCAGCACCGTATTCAGCCCAACTGTCGCCAGAGCAAGAAGGTGCTGTGCAGGGTCGCAGTGGGGGTGGGGTGGGGCAGGCAGAACAATGGCAGAGAGGGGCTGTTTCAGGACAGGGGTTCAGGTCTGGGAGGGGAGTGGGAATGGCAGAGTAGATCTCTGCTGTATCCTAATCCCCATCCTGGGCTTGAAAGCCCTACATGGGGCTCCTCAGACTTGTGCCAGTGATTTACCTGGTGCAGATCCAAGTAGCCCCATTGGGCAGGCTGGGGATCTTCATGGGGTAAGGGAACAAATGTTCCCTTACCCCACAGAGACCTCCAGCCTGCCAAAACTCAGCGCTGGATACAACGTAAGCCATGTTGCCCTGCTTTGCCAGCGCTGAATAGGACTGGACTGTTGAACACTTAGGTAACAGCTGTCAATTCCAAATACGCAATATGAAGTCCTTTGTGACTGGGAGTCTCAGGGTTGTGATTTCCAAACGGAACATACTGGAGATTTACGAAGAAATCTGGCCTGATTTCTGGGACTGTTTGGGGACAACCAATTTGGGGGACTCATTTGTCCTGGAGCCAGGATACCAGAGAAGCTCACGTCTGCCTTTTGTGCTTGTTTTTGTCTTGTGTTTGTTTTAGTATCTCACGGTTGTCCTCGTTTTCCTTTTATCAACTCTGAAATCTGCTCATGATCTTGTCCTTGGACCAGTCAGCATTACAGGTAGAATCCACATCCACCTGTCTTCATGTGGCAAGTGCTCCAGCGACAGCCTCACTGCAGGCTCTTGATTCCCAAGTGCATAGAGGTAAAAACGTGAGGATTGTCCTCCGCACATGACTCATGTACATTTATTGGCTGGCAGCTTCATGTGCCAGCTGACTCCCAAGAACAGCTCTGCTGGATCAAGCCAAAGGCTTTTCTTGCCCAGCATCCTTTATCTCACAGTGGTCCACAAGCAAGAGGAAGGTATTCTTCCATCAGTGCTCCCCGGCACAGGTTGTGAGGCAGACATCCCTCATGACTAGCAGCCACTGATAGACCTGCCCTCCATGAATGGAACCAACCCCATGTTGAAACCATCCAAGCTAGCAGTCATTGCTACAACTTGTGGGAATGATTTCTACAGACTAATTATGTCCTGTGTGAAGAAGGGTCTTTGCCTTTACACAGTATTCTGAATGTGATGACACCATAAACTTACAAAGGGGCAATATAGTACTAGCAGTCTTATTCCTGATTCCTTTACTAATGATCCATAGCATGGAAATGGACTCCACTAAATCCATGGATCGTTTGAGGTGACATCTGATACTTCGTGACTGTCCATTCACAATTGCAAGTCAGCGTTTGAGGTGCAGTCAATGAATGAAACCTGTAGTGGTTTCACATGAAGAACATCCATGTCACTGACAATGAATGGCACACAGCCTCTTTCAGGATCTACAGCCCACCAGATGATGGTAATCAAAGCCCAGCCTACTCCTTTCCGCTCCTGCACAGAGGGCAGCAATGACCCAATTCTGAGCATGTTCCAGTAGTCCAATTAATGCACTGATCCTGGAGATTCAACTACTGTATAGTTCCACTCAGAGTGGTCCAGGCTCCTTCTAAGTTGCGTGGCTGAGTGACAGAATGCCAGATACAGGAGAGTGCCAGCAAGTGGATGCAGCAATCTAGTTGTCTTGCGTGTTCCCGGAGGCATCTGGTGGGCCACTGGGAGATACAGGAAGCTGGACTAGATGGGTTTTGGCCTGATCCAGCGGGGCTGTTCTTATGTTTTTATGACAGGAGGGTCCTCCTCTTCCGGCAGGACCAGACTGACATTTCTGGCGCGATCTGAATGCGCTGGGGCTCAAAGGTGCCTCCAGACTCCCGGCGACCTGAGTGTAGCACCTACTGTACGCTCGCAGTGCTGGGAAGGAGGAAGGCACTTCCTCCTCCTACATAGGTTCTGGGGTGCTCTCAGCAGCTCCAGCTCGGCTACGAATGTGGGGGGGGGAGAGGTGTTTTCTCAGCGTGCTAAACCAAGCCACCAGCTTCCACCCTGCATCCGATACCAGGAGGCCCCGAGTGCCTCCCTCGCCGAAGCCGAGCCCAGGAAGGAACCGGCTGGACTAGCCAGCAGGGCCTGAACTGGAGCAGCCAGCCAAAGCGAACGAGCCGAGGAAGGGCTGAGCAGAGGCGCATCAGCGATACTCCCCGCTCCCGCTGTTGGGGCCCTTGGATTCCGGAGGGAAGGCGGGAGTCTCGCAGGCCGACTCCACCTCCTGCTGCTCGTCTCGGATGGCGCATGCCCGGCGGCTCCGGCGGGCCCTACCTGGGGCGGCACCAAGGGAGAGCCCGGCCTCCTCTTCGGCTTTGCTCCGCCCCAGCCGGGTTCAGGCGGAGGTGGTGGCTGCTGCTGCTGCTGCTGCGCTCCCCTCCCAGCCGTCGCCAGCCTGGCTCTCCGCAAGCGGGTCGGGGAGACGCTCCGCAGTTCTCTCCGCGATGCCCGTCGGCGCCTCCCCCTCCGCCAAGTCCCGATACAACCTGGTGGACGACCGGCACGACCTGCGCATCCCGCTGCACAACGACGACGCCTTCCAGCACGGAATCGGCTTCGAGGCCAAGGTAGGGGCTGGCCGTGGGGGGTGGCAAAGTCGTCGCCAGGACTTTGGCGCGGCCCGCAACGGAGAACCCTGACTCGCGAGAGTGTTAGCCTCTGAAAATGTGTAGAGCGCCTTTCCGAGCCCCGCACGCCGAGCGTCAGTTCGGGCGTTTCAGGCAGGCTTCAGTGCCAGCCCCTTACCGGGTTACTCAGCTCATGTGCCCTGTCTGGGAGGAAGCCCTCCTTCATCTTTGCTCCGGAGTTTTGGACCGTGCGGGGAGAACGATGCCTTCTGCAGGTGCTCAGAAGCGCCACCACTTGAACTCTGGCATTAGATGCTAGGGACAACTCGTCCGAAGGAGAGCTGACCCGGAGCCTGGAGTTGCTGTGAAGGCGAAGCAGAAAGCGGCCCCTGGCAAGAATATTTCCCCTGCCCGGGCCCTGCGGCTGAGTCCTTGTGGACTTTTAAGAGGTTCAGCCAAAAGTGTGGGGCTAGGAAAAGAGCGACGTGGGGGGCAACGAGAGTTTGAGTTGGAGAGGTCCACACTGTGTTGCTGCACAACGTGCAAATGCATTGCTAAGACACAATTCCTTAGCAACTTGAGCAGGCAGACACCTGTGACAGGCTTTTCGCCTCTCTCATTGGCTCATCCTCCTTGTCGTTTCTTGCCTGCGTTCTGGGAATTGAGTTTTCAGGTTAGTTTGTACTTAGTGAAAACTTCCTCCTTTTGTTCTGCTTAAGTTCATTGGCAGGTGCTCTAGTTTGTCTTTATTCCAGGGGCAGCAGGTGTTCTGCCTTTCATGCATGTAAATAAACAGCACTGCAGCAATTACATGCTGGTTGTTTTAGCTAATGGCTTGTTGGGTCAGGAATTGGCAGCACTGAACTGTGGGTGCTGGGGACTCAAAAGGATTGTGACATTAATGCATCCCCCACTTGAGCAGAGATTTTGGAGAGGATTCCCTCCATGCACTCTGCTGTCATGCTAGAGAAGCACGCTTGGATTCCAATTATACGGATGTGATCAAATCTCTTTGCAAGCAGAGATTGGCCTTTGACTAGGAGGACATTTTCTCTCTGGGATCAGACCTTAGACCAATGATGGCAAACCTATGACACACATGTCAAAGGTGACACACCACAATGTTTGGGGTGACACACCAGTGTTCACCAACACCTGACAAAAATTGAGTTTATTGTACTCATTTTTTGTAATTATTTGATTACATAATCAAATACATAGCACCCCAGATGATTGGACTGTATTTTTTCTTTAAATAAATGAATATAAAGAATTGTTTCTCTTTGGTTTGGGAGGGGGACTGACACACCAGCAGAGTCAAGTTAAGCATTTTCCTAAGTTTTGACACACCGAGCCCAAAAGGTTTGCCATCACTGCCTTAGACTGAGAGAGAGAGAGAGTGACTGATAAAAAAAAAAATATGCAGGGATGCTGTGGGGAGAAATGGGTTTTAATGCTACTCATAGTTAAGTATGATAATAAGCTTATCAAGGGCAAGGTAAGATAGGCATAGGATTAATTTACCCAAAGCTCTGTTAGCTTTCCTTGGATCACTCAGTGCTTTAAAAAAACTAACATTGTCATTTCCAAAGGGTCCAGGAGGATTGACCTTGGCACAAGGCAAGGCTAGGTGGTGCACCAGCAAGGTCTTTGTGCTCCTGCTGTCCGTGCAGAGAGATTTGGATGAAAGGGGACTGTAAGAGGGCAACAGAGTCTAATGGCATCAGATGGGGGGGGATAGGAGAAGTGCTGTGAACCAGGGGCTGGGCATAGCACATAGACTAATTAAAGAGCCTCAGCAGCTGGGCATAGGGCCTGTGATCTCTTCTTCCCCCCCCCCCCCGACACCCAAACTGGGTGCCAAAGGGGTTGACGTGGGTGGACACGGGCTCCCAGGAACAGACAGGCAACAGCTTTATTGTAACTCAAATGGTCGATGGTCATAGTTATCAAAAAAGGGCAAAGAGTTCAAAAAAGAGGCAATGGCTTGTCATTGGAGACCCCTCCCTTCAGTCAGCGTTGTCTGCTGGGGTTTCCCCAGCTCTTTGGACAGGCACCCGCCTCGAAGAGGAGAGGGTCAGGTCAGCTATGGGTGGGAGCAGCGTCCCTCCTCGGTGTTGCCTTGTCCCCAGGGGAGCTCCCAAGGAAGCAGGAGTTCTGTCTCCCTCCAGTGGTGGTTGGTTCGAGGGCAGTTGACAGGGCAACATCCGTCACATTCCTGGTAGCCTCTCTCCGGATGGGACAGAAAGTTGCTGTGGGTAGGAGACAGACTTCTCCATCTTCCCTCAGGGAGTGGCCTCCTTTTAACTCTCCTTTGATGGGACAATCAGCCACAACTGCATGTGTCAGGTGTGTCACTGGTGTGCCAGGCAAGGAAGAGTTGCAGGAGGAGCCTCACTTACATGCCTGGGGGAGTGGGAGGGCTGACAGGCCCCCTGGGGTTCATTAGGGAGACATCTTGCCCGTTGTTGGACTGCCCACATCTCATTGTGGAGTTCATGTTTCACTTTTAATTATGCAAAAGTACTACCCTTTATGAACACAGCTTGTGTATGATTGGGCAGGCATTCTCCTTCTGCACTTAGGTGTTAATTTTAAAGAGTAAAAGAAAACATTTCGTGACGGCCGGATTTTGGGTCACTTGGAATGGAACGCTAACTTCAAGTTGAGATGTGAGCAGTCCCGCAATAGGTAGGTTGTGAGTATTAACATCAAGTATGTGGATCCCCACTGGCTGGCTCACTTCTCCTTCCCGTTCTTTGCCTGTGGTGGGGTTCTGACTAGGTGGACAGACTTATGCTCGTTCAAGATAGTTCTGAATATTGGAGTTGAATGCTTGAAGGGTCTGAATGTCGGTGCTCATTGCTGGCTGCTCCCCCAGCCTGCTTTCCCAAAAGCACAAATGGCTTATTTTGGGGACAGGGTAGCAATACTGTAATCTGAGCTCTCCAATGACAATGGAAAAAAACCTTTCAGGTCTCTTGTGGGAAAGTATGCTTTCCTTTGGGGGGGGGGGCTTTTCTCACCATTGCTGAAATTCTTGGCCAACTGTAACCCCATCCGCAAGGTGGAGATTTGTTGTCCTTGGGAGAGTGAGATGAGGTTGCAGCCTCCAGCGGGGAGTATGAGAGCACAATTGAGATGGACAGCCTGCTCAAGGTGGTCTGTGTCCATCACCTGGAGTCAGCTGACAGCAATTCAAACTGGGATGCTCACTTAGTAGAGCTTTTACACCAAACTATCGGGCGTATGAGCTACTCTTCTGTGGTTAGAGTTATCTCCACGCGGAATTTGGTTCTTGTTTTATTATGCCAAAAGGACCCTTTCAGGCACACTCCTTGTAGTGCCAGCAAGTTGTTTTTCCTCTGGCATTTACATGCAGAATTGCAGGGTTCTTTCCACACTACAGTTGTATAAGTGTAAGTAAGCTGGTAAAAATTTATGAGGGCTATTAATTTTTGCAGACTTATTTGCAAGCCTGGGAAAATTATGCCACTTTAAGATTATGGAAAAAGGTCAGGTAACGAAACAGGGTGGAGAGGACTGGTAAAAGTGCAATTCTTTCCATCAATGTCCCTAGCAGAGCACTGTCTATATAGTTTTGCTATAGAATAGAATAGCAATAGAATGGTTTGCTTCTGCTTTAGGGCCTGTTTGCACAATCATCTATCCTGATCTGACAGCCTCCTCATTTTGACCTCTGGTTGTGTTTTGGTCTGTTCATGTGAGGTGGAGGACCTGAGGTTAAAGTGAACTGAAAAGAGAGTTGGCAACACCTAGCAAGGCGAGGGACTCTTGACACCCCCTTTGACCGATCAACCACAGTGTTACCCTGGAAAGGTAGATCTAGTGGAAATTTTGGAGGATCTGGGAGGCTTGGTTTTTACGTTATCTGTAAACTCCCAAGGTAGTCAACAAGAGGATGTCACTCATGTGACATCTACTCAGTAATATCTTATTTGTTTTTTTTTATTGGGGGTGAGGCTGCCCTGGATCACCTCTGAAAAGAATTAGGCTGTTATCAGGAAGAGAGGCAGGCATTTTGCCTTAGAATTTAACAACATATATTGGAAATCTTGCCTCTAAATGAAATACTACATCCAGCTGTGGGTAAAGTCAGGCAACATTGCTTCCTGAGCACTGACACCTCAAAGAAATCTGCCATTTTCCAAAAAGAAGAAGCAAGCAAAGGACAGGCTGCAGTCCTTGGCAAAATGTTCCTTGTTACATGGAGGAACGGGTTGCACCACTCCGGTGGTAGGAATCTTCATTTTCCTGGCATGCTTTTGGATGTTAAACAAAGTCTTTCTTACCCTGGTTCATAGGTGTTGTACCTTTTGTAGTTGTTTACATATAGTGGAAGCCCAGGTTGAATCTTGGATCCAATAGTCTTTAATACCAGGCTATTCAATGCCGTCGGCACACCTGTTAGTTAACATCCAGAGAGGTTTACTGAGCCTGGAGTGACCCTGGAGGTGATTATTCAGACCTCCCTTGCTCTTGGGGGTCTATCCAGCTTCTTTCTTAATCTGCCATCCCCCAGGATCATAAAGAGCAGCTTAAAAAATATTTTAAAGCTTGTCCTCCCCAAATGGAAAGCTTTTCAGTAGAAAGGGCCAAGGTAAAAGTTTGAATACCTTGTTTAGAGATGTGCTTAAAAGCAGAAGTGCTTCTTGTTAAGGAAAAAGCAGCTCTCTATGAGTGTGTTAATTTTTCCCTTTGTGCCAGTTTCCCTGCAAATCACCAAAAGCAGCTATTTGCAGAAAATAGAATCACCAAGCGCTAGATACTTAAACAGTCACTTAACATAATTTTTTAAAAAGGAAAATGGAGTATTACACAGGGAAAACAATTGGGCAACTCTGCTGACAATATAAATACGCAGCAGCAGAGTTGCAATTCCGCAGCAGTGGTTGAAGGTGTTCTAAAGATGTGCCTTTGCCACAGCAAGTGTTTGACTTGGCCATTTCATGTGAGGCAGCAAGCCAAGGCACGGAACTTGATTGCAGTGCAATCTGGGAATCCTGGCCTGCAGCAGAATCTACATCCTGACCTTGGATGCTGATCAGTTGGCAGTCAGACAAAAGGCAAAACTATGTTCCAAACAACTCTCCTCTCTCAGTGAAGACAATAGACTTTGTATGAAGAACTTCTTACATCACAGTTCCTCAGCTTGTTACTGGTCTCATTGATTCTTTCCTTGATTTTACTGAGTTCAGATAAGTATTTAAATTTCAAATGCTGCATGCAAACTAACTTCCAATTAGTAAGCATAATACTGTTTTTTTTTTTTTAAATTGGAAAAAGTTAGCCTTGCATTCATATGAGGAGAGATGAGAATGCTACAGAAATAGATTTATTTCCAGTCTTGTGGCTATCGGTTATATTTTAGCAAACAATGAATAAAGTCTGTCAGCTGGACAGTCTTATGGTCCTTTTACGTTGGCATCATCTTGGTGTAACTGAGTCAGTATCCTGCACTCACTTAATACACAAATTAGGAGGAAGAAACACAGTGCACAGCCCACAGAACCCACCACTGCATGGGTTACTGTGGTTCAAGCAACACCTGGCCAAACAAGCTCCCGTGGGGGCGGGGAGAGATGGAGCCAGTGCAGGCCTCCCCAGTGAAAAGGTTCAGCGCCCTGGGGCAAACAATGCCCCTCTCATCAGAAAGGCCCTTTTGCTGGGGATGCTTTTACCAGTTAGAGCTTCTGAACAGGTTGGTGTTGGCGCTGTGCTCTTCCTGGGCATTTTCTGAGATTGGGCTGTTTGCAAAGTGTTCCCTTTTTGTATGGGCAGGATGTGGACAGGTTGCAGAACATTTCAAGTATTAAAATCAAGCTGTAAGAAACATTAAGTGTTTCTGGAGATGATTATTTAATTTTTATCCCGCCTTTCTGCCCCATGGGCACCCAAGGCGGCTTACAACATTAAAATCATCATTTTACAAACCGCAGGTATAACAATTAAAACAATGTTAAAAATAATATTTAAACAGTTAAAAATTTAAAACAAGCAAGCCCCATGGATCCTTTAAAATATAAAATAAAAAATGTAAAATGAATGTAAAATGCCAGCCAGCCTGTCAACAATTGAAGGCTTGTTTAAATTTAAAAAAAAACCTGCCGAACCTCTTTAACCCCTGCCGAATTATTGCCAAAGAGGGAGCAGTTCTTAATTCTAAGGGGAGGGTATTCCAAAGTCGTGGGGCCACCACCGAGAAGGCCCTCTTCCTGGCCGCCACCCCCCTCACCTCTCCTGGTGGCGGCACAGTCAGAAGGGCCCCCCCAGATGACCTAAGAGTCCGGGTAGGATTATATGGAAGGAGGCAGTCCCTCAAATACCCCGGATGCCAAGAGTTGTATTGTGATTCTCTTAAGGAAAACTTGGAGAAGAATTTTTTAACAGGAAGGCACATTCAATTTATGCCTTTTTCTGTAATTAAGGTGGCCAGATCCTTTCCCCATTTTTTCTCTAAAAAATGTTGCTGTCTTCCACACAGTGGAAGCAAACATTGCATAAATTTAGCAAACATTGCATAAATTTGGCCAAGAGACCTTATGTTCACTCTGCAAAATGAAGACATCTCTGTATCTTAAGGGCCAAACTGCACATGAAGTTTATTATATTAAGAGATGGGCAGCCCACTCCTGAGCTGCCTGGCTCCGGGAGGAGCAGGGAGATGTGGCAGCTGCAAGTGTATCATCAGGAGAAGGGGACATTCATCCCCTTTGCCTGGGAAAAGCCCCAGCCCTGCAGTGGGGCTACTTGAGTCTCCACTGGCTTCTCAGCCTAACATGGGGGTTCAGGATCCAGGGTGGAAGCCACCACTGGCCCTACACCCCCAGTTGGGACCACTCCTCCCCTTGTTCCACCCCCTCCTCACCTCTTTCCCCAACCCGATGGGGCTTAACACTGGCTGGGGCTTCTGGAGCACTGCCCAGCCGTACCACCCACGCTGAGGTGGTGTGGCCCCAGTGCAGGCGGTAGTTACTCTGGGTGCCATTATGACGCCCACATACCACTGGCAATAAGGTCCACAGGATTGGGCCCTTACAGTGCAGTTTTATCCCCCTGTCTGAGCTGGCGCAGCCATCCCAGTTCAGAGTGTTGCAAATGTGTTGTGAAGCTCGTTGGACTACTTATGAGGTGGCACCGGCAGCCCAACGGCCTCTGCTGGCACTGTATCCAGGACCAATGCCAGCCAGTGCAGAGATGTGGGGAGGGTAGCAGAGCAGGGGCATTTCTGGATGGGGTAGGCGGTCTGAAAAGCCCCATAGGGTTGTCTGGGGTATTACTCAAGGGAAGGGGAAAATATCCCCTTTCCCTGAGAAGCCGTCCAGCCGACTCTTTAATCAGCCACATATTCAGCGTAGACCACGAGGCCTGGCTGTGTCAGTGCAGGTTGATTCTGATTCTGAACTTTTATTGGCGTAATAAATTTAACATACAACCATACAACATACAGAGGACATGACACACACGCACATTAAGAACAGATACTATGACTATATCCCTATACATAGCTTTAGAAATACGGCCACCTGTCTAGTACGGAACTCATCCTTCCCCGCCAGCAGATTCCGTAATAACAGATCTTCCTTCTAGCCCAGATGAATAGGGAATAAAGGCGCGAAAAATTTAGCACGCAGCTCCTGCTTCCCAGAACAGTATAATAGGATGTGGGGTAAAGAATCTGTGTCCTCAGACAGGCAATTGCCCAGTGCAGGGCTGCCCACTGTCCTTCAACAGAGGTAGTGGTGGGTCACTACCAGGTTTCATTCCAGGGCATGTAGGAATGAAAGAGCCAGTTTTCTTCCCTCTGAAGACTGTTCCCCATTGCCATTGGTTGCAATCCCCCTTTGCCTGTAGCTGCATTTATTAAAGAAAGGGGGAAAGGGGGGGGCTAACTAACCTTTTTAATGAATAACACACAGAGTGTTGCATGTAGTTGGCCCTACAGCTTAACCTGTGGTCCAAACTGAAGTCAACAAAGTCATTAATCTGGAGATGCTGCAACCACAGTGTGATCCGATCTGCAGTTTTCTCCTGTATCCCTTCTCTTTCTCAGATGCTGTATCTTTAAATTTGGACACACTGTGTGCATCCTAAATTGAGAGAGAACACAGCAAATGGTCTTGATTAATTTCTCATGGTGAAACAAGAGGTGACAGCCTGGCTTCAGTTTCTCCTGTATCCGCAAGAGCTGCTGCAGGATCTGCTTTATCGTGATTGAGTTTTTCCCACTGGCTTTAGGTATCCGAGGCAGTGCATCTAATCCTATGGAAAGGTTTGATTGCTTATATAACAGGAAAACCATCATCAAGGAAGCAGATGGGAAAGCATAAGATTTTTTTTCTTTGTATGCGTGGAGCTAGCAGTATTCAGCAGACAAGAAAGACAAGGGGGTGTTTTGAGCTTCACTACGGGCGGTAGCATCCTGATGTACATATCCAGGAAATGTCTGAAATGGAATGGCTGATAGTAGGAACATGGTAGTCAGTGAGTGAGCAAAGTACATGAATATGACAAAGATCTTTTAAATCACAATTTTCCCATCACCACTTCAGTTTACAGAAGTAAAATGGCTTAAGTGTATCTTTGCCAGGGATGTGGCCAAGTTGTGATTTGACTAGCAAGTTGCTGACCCTCTGACTTGAGTTGACTCTCGAGTCACATTACCTATTGCTACTCGACCTGAGCCACTTAATAGTCATGTGAAACAAGTCTTGTGCAGCCAAAAAAGCCTTCCTCCTTCACCTCTCCCAGTCTCCACCTCCTGCTACCCTCCTTCTGAATGCCGGCTTCCAGATCAGCCATAAGGTCTGTGGCATGATGCGGAAGCTCAGTGAAAATGTAAGTTAAGCATGCACATGCACACACCAGAGTCACAAGCACGCAGAAAAGCCAATCAATCAATCAATCACTAGTATTTATATACCGCTTTTCAACACAAAGTTCACAAAGCGGTTTACAGGCAAATAATAAAAGTTAAATGGCTCCCTGTCCCAAAAGGGCTCACAGTCTAAAAGAATAGAGAACACCACCAGCAACAGCCACGAGAAAGACACTGTGCTGGGGTGAAGAGGGACAATTGCTCTCCCCCTGCTAAATATAAGAGGACACCACTTGAAAAAGTGCCTCTTGCCCAGTTAGCAGGGAATCAGGGCTCAAGTTTATTTGAGTCATCACTGTTTTTCGAGTCACTGGCCACAAATTGGGTCCAAGTTGGTGAGATCCATGCCTCAAGTCAACACGAGTTGTGAAAAACCAGCATTTTCACGACTCAAGGCATCACAATTCGAGTGCCCATCTCTGATCTTTGCTATAGCCTTGTTTTCTTACAGTCCAGTCCTGTGCATGTCTGCTAAAAAGTAAGCCCCATTGAGTTCAGTAGGATTTATTCCCAGTTTGGAGAGGTTCCCATCCACCACCTGATCTTTCCCAAATGTCTGGCACACAATGCAGTCCCCAGGCTGGGGAAAAAAGAGAAGAGAGATTTCTGAACTTTCTGTTGGATAAGAGGCAGGGGAAGAAGTTTGCGCAGTGCACAGAATTGCCTTGTAGTAATACCACTAGGTATAAATGATTGTTATGACACTCTGAATTTGCAACATGATCCTTGCAACAGCCTATCTGGTAAGGCATTGTTGCTCCCGCTATGGATTTTAGGATAAAAACTCTTTGATTTAAGAGAAGAGCTTCTGTGCTTACAAATTCATTCATTTGCTGCAGTAATTCAAAGAGCCATAGCAGTGCCAGTGGGGGGGGGGGGAGAGACTTTGTATTGGGAAAACAGCTTGGAGGAAAGGGGTAAATGCGTCTTCCCTCCACACTGCAGTCCCAACGTGGGTCGGGTCTTTTTGTACCTCTGAAATAAGTCCCTAACTATGTGATGTTGTTTCATATTTAGTTTGGCTCTAGCATGCAGGGTGGTTTTTGATCTGGGTTGTCTTCACCATTCTCCTGATCCTGGTGAATTAGGGTTGCCCCTTTCTGCCTGAAGAGAAAGGACGGGCAGCTCCCACAAAAAATTCTCCTCTGTGGGCACTTCTGCCACTCTTTGCAGTGCGGCCTCATTGAGGCCAAAGCCCTGAAATACAAGACTGCAGAGTTGGTATGGTGGTGTCTCAGGCAGAGAACATGCCTGCCTCCCTTGCTTAAAGGATGTCATTAAAAGGAGTTCTACACCTTTGTGCTGCTATTCCTTTCTCTTCCTGTGTCCTCCCATAGTTGCTTCAGATAATCAATGTCAGATGTTTTTAGAAGGCGAAGTAGGGAGATGTATCCTTTTGTCTAGGAAAGCCTACTGAAAGTTGAAGCCTGCTATTCTAATAGAACTGAACAGGAAATCAGTATAAGTAAACACTGGAGGCTTGCAAGGCCAACCTTGGCCAGGATGGAAAGAGCAGGGAGCCTCGTTTGGTGGGGGAGTTGGAAGATGTCTGGTGACTTACCATTCCCATTGTCCAGTCGCTTTCCTGTTTTGGGAGGTGGTTGTTTAGGGCCGCTGCTGAGTGATGCCTTCCAGCCTTGTTGTTGCTGTTCAGGTCAGGCTTGGTGCTGATAATTCAGTATTTGCATCTCAGACTGTAATTTATAAGTAGCAATGCCATGGAATTACAGGGAGGATCTAAACGCTAAACACTAGGGAGAAATGTATTGATTTGAAAAAGAGAGACTTAACACTGCAACCGACTGCCTAAGGATGTTGGAAGATCAGCTTCCTTGGAACTTGCCTGAGGAGAGAACTGCAAGGAAAGCTCCTCAAACACAGTTGTGTGGGGATAAAGGAAGGCTAGGAGCTCTTTTCCAGAGTGCTGTGGAAGAGAGTAGAATTATGCCCAATTGTACAAATACATGCCAATTGTTTCGCCTTGGGCCCCAGTCTTCCCCATGGTTGCTTGAGCTCAGCCTAGTTTTTTCTCCAAATCAATGGCATTGGGGGATATGGCAACTCCTTACGTTGGCTGGAGGAAGTGATAAGTAGTTGCTTCCTTTGGCCAGTCTCCTGCCACTGCTTAGGGTTAGCACCTACATGATGAGGATGAGTGGGGACTTCTTCCAGAGGCAGAGGGAAATGCACACCCACCCAAGGCTTGGAGGGCAGGGTATCATGTTGGCTGTCCAGCATCATCCTGGAGGATCTCTGTCCTGAGCTGAGATGTTCTCCTACTCTGACCTCCCTGCTCCCAAACTGGGTGCTTGACTTTAGTTTCATGTACTAATATATAGGGCAGCGGATCCCAAACTGTGGGTCCGTAGCCCATCACTAATTTTTGGTGGGTTGTGAAGCTGACAGGACAGGCTAGGTTATATGCATCAAGAATTAAACAACCAGCAGGTTGGGAGCACTTGGTGGGGGAGCACTGCTGCCCAATCGCCATTATAGCCACAGAAGGTTGAGTGGCTGGTAAAGTGAAACTTTTTTTTTAAGGTGTGTTCCTATGCTAAAAAACACTGACATAGGAGACGACAATTTAGAGTCATTATTCCAGGTGCTCAGGCAAGTGACGGACTTATTCAGCAGTCTACTCGTTGTTCCTCTTGCACATGTGCAACAGCTGTAGGTTAGGATTCCTTTCCGATGCTCAAAAAATGAAACAGGTTGGTTGTATCTCTCTGTCAATCATGTTACACAGGGCATCAATACAGGTAGCATAGGAGTCTTGCTCCTAAGCCTTCTGAGGAGAGCTGTACATTTTGTATACTTTTGAAAAAGCTGTGGTGAGAAAACCCTGTTGAGCAAAATAGACACTTAGGCCTTGGGTCCATCAGGAAGAGCCACAGTGGCTATGTCTGCATCCTTCTGAATATATCTGCTACTGTTGGGTCTCTTACCATTCCTCTTGGTCATGTGCAGCTGCCACCAGGTTGCACATTTTGTGTGTGTCATTTCTGCCTGTGTGATTCAGTAGCCACAGGATGGAAAGGAAAAGAGTTGGCTTGCTCAGTGTCACCGGATAAATGGGCTCCGTCCTCTGAATTCTGCCCAGCACTGTTCAGGTCTGCCATCGTCTTATCGGTTGGATTTGATATTTCACTGCAGTGTTGAGTTGCAAATATTAGTGCATGGGAGGAAAGGCAGAGTTTTAATCTGGCGAGTGCTTGCTTGGAATGTGAATTTTCCCAGGTCAGCTTTTTGTCTTTCCCATCCAGCAGCTTGTCACTATGCAATGTGATTAAATCTGTAGCAGACAGGACTGCTGTCACTACAGATAGTTGTCCAGCACTGGCAACATTCATGGCACTTTACAGCATAAACAAACAAAAAACCAGATTCCTGCCCCAAATTTCTTGCAAGTTAAGCTTTGAGGAGCAAGCCAAGGGAGGGGAGGAATGGGGGAGGCAAAAGTATGGGGAGAATGTGCACAAATTCAACTCCTTGGGCTTAGGCCTAAACTCTGTAGGAGAGAAAATGTAAAGAGACTTTGTAGGAAATGAGAGATTTTGAGGAGAGCAGAGCAGAGCAACCTGGGAGGTGTTATGGAAAGGCGTGCCAGGCACAAGGCCACAGGGGTACAGTCAGAAGGAGCAGGAGATCATGGTGGAGTTGGAAGCACAGGCAGAGACAAAGACATGGTGGGGAGGTTAGGCCAAGGAGGGCTTTGAAGGAAAGGAGCTTGTGTTGGTTATGAATCTCCAGCATTGAGAAGGGCCAGCATTGAGTTCTGCTTGACTTGACCAATGAGAAGAAGGTAAGTGACTTTGGCAGCAGCGTTCTGCTGAGAGGGCTGCAGTATGGTGGGGAAGGCTGAAAGTATGAAGGTTGCAACAGGTCAAGGTAAAGTCATCCATTTGACCGGTGCCCTGCCCTTCAGAAAGCCTGTTCTCCCAATACACTCACACTTTTCCGAGGAACCAGAGTGGACCAGTTTCTTAGCTAAGCAGATAGAAAGGAAACAGCAGGTGGAGGAGTGACTGGTGGGGATCAAGTCACAAGACTGTTTTATGGACTAGACCTGGTTGATTGAATGGGGGATGGTGACACTGCCTGTGCATATGGAGGTCTGAGAGGAAGAGGAAAGAAGTACAGGGCGGGGCTTTTTATCTGCAAGGGGTCTATTCCGGGAACAAAAAAAATCCCAAGGCAATGAAACCCTCCTTTTGCCATTTGCCCCCACGCTCCTCCGATCCCGACTGGAGCAATGTTCTGGTTAGGTCTGGAGGGCTCTCTGAAGGCTGTTCTGGGTGCACACAGCTTCATCAGGCCTCAGAAGAGCCTCTGGAGGTGACCAGAGCACAGCTCCAGTTGTCTTCAGAGGCTTCACATTGAGCCTCATCTGCTTCAACATGGGTCCAGGAGACCCACACTGAGCCAAATCTGAGGATGCAAAATCCGTGGATCATTAGGCTCAACCTGTACATTGAGTTTAAGATGGCAAGAAATACCAGGCTGCCAGCTGCCAGCCATCACTGGATGGAGGGGGCTGGGTCTAGGGCTGAGAAAGACAGCTGTCATGTGTGAAGCTGAGGTCTCCTGAGAAAGTGGGGCTTCCTGAGTTCACACTTTCTCTGATACAAGGATCTACTGTTTCAGGAATTGCCATCCCATGGTTTGTAGATTGGGCTGGTACCTTGTTCCCAATTTCTTTCTGATGCAGTTATTTCTTTACGGGGAAAGAGAAGCAGCTGTATGGCTCCTGCATTGATGTAACAGTAGCTGGGAATGAATGCACACATGGACTGGTAAAGTGTGCAGCGTAAGAGCAGGAGATCATTAGGTCTGGAAGCTAATCTGGGGGCCGGATTGAGTCTATGGGTGCAAGCTGTGAATCCTTAGCACTGGATCTTTGAGAGTATGAGGAATTAATTTTCAGCACATTTCTCGTGCTGGCTTCCTCTCTGGATTTGCTTCCCAGTTCCTGCTCCGAGTCTGTAGCTGTTGCCCTTTGCATTTGTGTCTTAATTCTGCTCACCTAACCATGGGGACCTTCCAGAAGCAGAATTGCCTCTATGCTGAAAGCATTTTGTAATGTTGCAAAGTAGTTGTGGCTAATGGCTATAGCCCATAAAGTAAGTATAAATCATATATATGACTTCTGGATCATATAATTATCATACAATTTCTATCTCCCAACTCTGAAGCTAGCAGCAAGTTGGTACATTACCCGAGTCACGAGATCTGTCAAGATCAAGGCATGTATTGCCTACCTACTGCATTACCTAATAAATCAGTCACTATATTAAAGGAGGTAAGTAAGTTTGGCTGACACATTTCATTCTTAACAAATGCCTCTTAGCTTCTTGTGCAAGGTGGATGCATGGGAGCCTCCTGGTGGAACAACAACTTCTGGTTTTAATTAACAAGGAAATCTTAAGCGAATGGTGTACACCCAACAGAGCTTGAATGACTGTTCTAAACAAATAACCTCACAGCAATGGATTCCATGCTGGCCAGAGGCCAGATGAGTCAGAGAAGGTGACTGCGTGTCAGATACCTTATGCCCTACTGACTTATTGCTTAATTTTAATACTATGATTAGTGCAAAGGAATTGTTTAACCTGCTTTGCAAAGCCATGGGAAAGGATGCCATCCAAACTGAGAAATGGGATTTGGGGGAAATATCTCATCAAGCAAGTGAATTGACAGAAAACTACCATTTACTCTGAATTATTCATTGACCAAGTTTTGATGCTTCTTAGGACAAATGCTGCCCCAGATTCACTGCATCTCTTGCTAATAAGGCAGGTGTCTCACCCGTTCAGGCATCTCTCAAAAGTGGGGGGGGGGGGTTTCCTCGTGAACAAAAAATCCAGGGAATTAGTTGGCTGGTAAATGCAATGCAGAAAATCATTCATGAATGGCTTATTAATGCAACAAGCAGAAAGGCATGTACTGTAGTTGTTTATGTATTTTAAAGAAAAGCCTGTTTTGAGAATGAGGGATACCTACTCACTTTTAGGGCCCAAACCTGAGGTGGAGCGTCTTGGACTATCCAGACTGATAAAAGTCCTTGCAGTTAGCTAACCTTGGAGAAACTAAATAAACATCAAAAATACTACACGTGCTTTCAGACCACAGCTCTGGCACATGAACCACAGCTGCCATGCGCTGAGTGTATTGGGAGAACAGTTCCTTCTATTGAGATAGAAGCAGTTTGCAAGCACTTGAATTATTCAATATTTGCAACAAAGGACCATGTACAGTCCAGAAGCGGTCACAAGGGTCATTGAAAGAGATTGGCATGTTCCTTTTATACAAGTCATGCTGAAACCAGGGAAAACTAGGTTTTCAGGGTTTCTCAAACTGTGGGCCGTGACCCACTTGGTGGGTTGCGACCTGAAGTCCAGTGAGTCCTGGGTTGAGCCTTCCTATCTGCCCTTGTGTCCTCTTGACTCCAAATTGGAACTCTCTGGATGCAATTGGAGGCCGTGCGAGGCCTCCACAGGCCACCAAAAGCAGCTGGAAAATAATTTCCTGTTTACTTCTGGGTTTGTGAAAGTGACTTCCAGTTTGCAGTAAGATAGGGGGATTCGGCATTGTACCCACAAATTCATTGAAAAGGTGGGTGTTGAGGAAGGATTTGAAGGAAGGAACAGAGGGCATCCCTCAAGCAGTTTGGTGGGGAGTTGTGGGCATAAGGAGTAGAACAAGGGAAGGGGCGCAATCATTTGAAGGAGCAGGAGATTGGACAGTGGGGGAGCCAGAGGAACGAGTCACAGGCAGCAAAGCAGAGAAGAGGGGAAGGCCACAGAGGGCTTTGACAGTGAAGACTTGTGAATGATGTGGGAGCATCCAGGAGGCCAGTGAAGGAATTCAGGGAGAGGCTTGATGTGATCGGAGTGCTGGACGGAGGTGAGGGTTACTAAGGTGAGCCTATGGAAAACCAGAGAGGAGTAGAGAAGGTTTGCAGTCTCCCAGGTGAGAGATGACCAGGGCGTGAGCTAGTGTTCTTACTGAGTGTGTTCAGAGCAAGAGATACTTTTTTGTGATGTAGAAGCAGGAGTGATATGATTGCACAGGAGGAATGAAGGAGACAAAAAGAAAGCCACGGCTTCCGGCTTGCTCCCCTCAGTGGATGGGAACTTGATCCATGGCAAGGGTGAGGAAGCATGAGGAGAATTTGGGAGGAAAGGCAGGATGTTCTCAGATCAGGCGGTCAGGAAGGAGACCAGCTTTTGCCCCTTCCAATATCTCAGAGCAGATTGCCCCCCTTGCAGCTGCTGGTTTGTTTTTTTCTGAAGGAAGTGTCCCATTGGCACAATGAAAAGGCCCTTTCCCTAGTAGCCACCCTTTGAAATCAAAGAGCACCAGGACAAGAGCCCCAGGCCGGTTCAAATGGAAGCAAGGCATCAATTGCAGTTCTGAGGTTTGGGTGGTGCCTGTTGTGGCAATCTGCAACAAGACTGGATGTGGCACTTGCAGGCGCTGCTTGATGTCAAGAGACTAGCCCTAATCCAGCATTCTCCCATTTGGCTCTGTTTTCCAATGGAACACTCAAATGTGGGTGAAATATAAAGGTACTGTTGGTTTTTCATCAGCATTTAGCCCCATAACTGTTTTAGCCTTATGGATTTTGGCCAAGAAAGCCTGAGTGACTAGTCCCTTTTTATCTCTGAAATCTTCATCTCTTAGTTTGCATATCAGTAAGCCCAGCAAAAAAGCCAGGAGGGTGAGCGTGTTTGTTGCTGTTCTGTGGGATAATCTTGATTACAGGATTTTGCTTCATAGAGAGCAATTCCGCAGAGTGGTTCTGTCCTTGGAAGGGGTCTCCCTGCCAGAAAATCCAAAATGGACGAGCTGCAATGTAACTGTGTCTCTCGGGCAGATGGTGGGGAGGAGCGGCTTCTGTCGTGTGGGGGTCGAGTGATCAGTCGACCTGTGAGCCTGAGTCAAGTGCACAGCTGAGAGCGGCAATCCGACCAAGAGATGCAGTCGCTTGTAGCCTCTGATCAGCCTTTCAGGAAAATGACTTTCCGTCCCAGACACTCTTTTCCCTTACCCATCTCGTCTCCCCAGAACATAAGCCTTGACTTGTCAGACTGGAGACAAGTTTCTTCCGTGATGCTACAGAGTTCTCCTTGCTTTGTGACTTCCTTCTGTTCCTCCAGTTTCCCACTTCCTAGCCTCTTATAGGGGACTCTACAAGCACATGATCTGTGGCAAGCCTTCTATAGTTCCCTTCATCAACTCCTGAGCAGCCAGCCTTACCTCACCAAGGACTCCTGACTGTTGTGATGCCCCCCAGTAGTAAGCATTCTGCCTCCTCACACAGTGGTCCAGAATGAGAACAGGATGTGTATAGTGGTCCTCTGCAGGAAATTCAGGTACCCTTCCTTGCACCTACCACTTGTGGCCAGTCTGGACAGGGTCTTTTGACTTGATAGCACAGTGCCAGTTACCTGGTGGGTGGCAGGTGGTCAGTTCGACCGGGATGTTTGATTCATGTACCTCCTTAAAATGTAAATGCAACAGCGTTTTGTGGCACTGTAAAAATACATTGTGGCATAAATGTTTGTGGGCTAGAGCCTGCTTCGTCAGAGTGTGAGTGTATAACAATGGTTCCCAAACTGTGAGCTGTAGATCCCTGGGGAGCCTCAGAAACCAGCCAAGGGAGCCATGGAATCCTTGAAAAAACAATGCTCTGCACAGTATATAGGATTGTAGCTGTAATAGGGAAGCTGAGCACAGAGAGACAAAAAAAGCAAAGAACAATTTCTGCATGAGAGAATTCCTTGGAAGCTTGGTTTCCTACAAAAGATTGGCTATACTCTTGATCAGCCGTCTCCAAATTGGAGACCACCGCAATGCAACAAGAAAAAGCCTCTGTGGCACAACCCAAGCTTACCATTCCACCATGGAGCACAGTGACAGTCACCCCTTACAGTCCCCAGGTGTCCCTGTGGCCAGATACGCCTGCCAGAACGCAGGGCACTCGGCCTGTTGGAGTGACCAAACACAGAAGCGGCTGGCTGTGGGGACACCTGCGGGGATCATGAAGATGTTGGTGTTGCAGTATGCTGCCCTAACTTATTTCTCTTTCCTTTCCAGTATATTGGCAGCCTCGATGTGCCCCGACCAAACAGTAGAGTGGAGATTGTGACTGCGATGCGACGCATCAGGGTATGTGATGGCGACCTCATTGCTTTGGCTGCAGCATGTTTGTGGATCTCTCCCATGTCCCAAAGTGTCTGCAATTATAAGCTTAATTTTAGTAGGGGAAGAGTGTGAATGGGTTTTGCCACAGGCTTCATGGAAAAGGTGAGTTTTGAAAAGAGGGTAGAAAGAAGAGAGATGGAGATTGCATCATTTAGGTGTTTTGGGAGGGAGTTTCTGCAGTTCCTCCCGATTATAATGGCAACAATTTGACTTGTAAAATGTCTGAGCTAATATGTAAAAATGAAACGTGTTCATGGCTTATCTGATCTTGGAAAGTGGAGCCTGGTTCTTAAGTAACATCATAATTCACCAAAAGATAACCATGACATTTCACTGGATGCTGTTTGAGCTTCACATATATCCTCTTGCTTCGCTTGCACAACACAGAATATGTTCTGCTTGCCCACCTAAGATTTTGTTCTCATTTTTGAAAGGCAGAGAAGTGTTGGAATTTCTAGCAAAGGGTTCAGGGACATGAATGGGTAAGGAGGTTTAATTTTTCCTCCCAAGCACTGGGAAAATTCAGCGCACAAAGGGCGTGCATGAAACTCCATACCCAGTTCTCATCTCCTGGCTCTTACTAGAAAAAGCAGGCATGTTTTTTTTTTCCTGCTGTCTTATCCCAGTGGCTGCTGTATCCTACACACCCTTCTCTTCCTTTGTGCGTAGGGTGGGGTGTGGAGTTATCTCTCTGGAGTATGGGGAGGGGTGGGAAACTGGTGCAATAAGTCTCCCTTCCACCTCCACCCCTACTCCCACTACTTACTCAAAGCCTAGGAGGCAATTCAGCCCCCATTCTGACCACAGAACCAAAGCTGCTGAGACTTGCTGAAAAGCAACTCTGGCTGCAAGAGTTTCAAGAAGACAACAGTAGTGCATTAAAGAGAGGAGGCCAATAGTGCTAGAACACAATTAGTGTTTAGAACAATAGCATGTGTGTTCTATCTCTTTAACAGACGTATTACTAGTATATGTTACTGGTAGAGCTATTAAAACCTCTCTCTCTCTCTCTCTCTCTCTCTCTCTCTCTCTCTCTCTCTCTCTCTCTCTCTC
>JAJKFI010000111.1:2714786-2736280 GCA_029204185.1 Lerista edwardsae | reverse complement strand
CTGGAAAGATAGGAAGCTGCAGCGCAGAAAGCACAGCATGGGGTGGGGTATTCCTGATGCTGGATCTGGCCAATGGGCTCATCTTTTAATAAGTAAAATAAAAATTACTTTTAAAATTTACTTTTAAAAAATAAAATAAAAAATAATGCAGGCATTTATACAGGCATGCCCCAGTATCCCCAGAGGTTCTGTTCTGGACCCCATCGTGGATACCTGAAACCGTGGATACTGGGGATGCCTTTTTTAAAGATAGGGGAACGTCAGTAGTTTTGCTGCAACATGGTAAAAAGAGAGATTTGCTTAATGTTCCCCTGTCTTTTTAATGTGTCCCTGTATTCATGGTATCTGTGGACAACTGAAACTGTGGATACCAAATCAGTGGATACTGGGGCTCGCCTGTATGTTTTCCTCCATAGGTCAAATCGCAGCTTCAGGGCAGGAGAGGAAATGAAATGAGAGGCAGTGTGAAACCCTCCCTCACATAGCACAATGACCCTGATTCAGTGTAGGGGGGACGGACTGTGGATGCTTTTCACTTTAATTACCTACACAGTCCAGATCTCCTGCGTCTCATTCACTTAGTCCCAGCGTGTGGCACTCTCATGCGGCAACCCCAGCACCAATTTCAGAAATCTGATGGCTAGGATTTTTATCTCCGATGCCCAAAAATGGTGTTTCCAAAGGCATTGGGGGGATATCACCCTGTGGTCACCAAGAGGAGAAAAAAAATCCACAGCTGATACCTCAGTTAAGCCCCCTCTCCTCAGAGGAATGGGCCTATCAAAATATTGCCTGTTAAGTGTCCCTTCAAATCTATAGCTGTCCATGTATCCGGTTGTTCCCCAAAAGACTTATGGAATCAGAACACCATCCGTGACGAAAACAGTAGTTCTAGCCTTCCTTTCTAGGGCATAAGGCCTTTGGTTTGCCCATTGTGATGTCAGTCTTGTCTGTAACTGTCTGCTTTCAGCCTGAGAATTCAGATGCCTTTGGACAGTGTGATAGAAAACAACCCTGTGAAAATATCCTGAGGATACAGTGAGCAGTTGCTTACTGCTAGCCCTGGAACATTGCTGACGAGAGCACGTGGAAGGGTTTGTGAACAGCCCTGTGAGCCCCTGCCAAGCCCTGAAGTTACCACTGCCTCAAAGGCAGCCAAGGTCATGAAAGCAGGCTCTGCCCAGGCCCATGTTAACTTGGCAAAAGTCTGGGCAGGCAGTTGTGTCACATGCCTCAATCTGCAAAGTAACCAGCTGCCCTGCAACCTTTCCCAAATAGTGAAGGCTCAAAACAGTCAACTGGTGGGAAATAACCGCTATCTGGATTTGAGGTGGGGCTGGTGATAAACAGATCTAGATTCAGTATACCTGCAGCACCCATATTACTCACTCCAGAATAATCTTAATCGATTGCTCTCTGGGGAAATATTCACATTTTCTGAGGTTCAAAATAGAGAGCAATGAATACTTGGGAAATACACTTTCTCTGCAACCAGAGGCAGATCTAAGGAAGGGCAAAGCTCTAAGTTTTGCAAGAAGCCTTACCTTCTTCAGTGGAAATCACTCCTCTCCTACACCGTTTTAGCCAATCCTCACAGGGAAAAGCAACATCTTGGCGTTGCTTACTGGCTACAGCAGCAAGGGAGAGGAGGGATTTACATGACAGGGTAAGGATTCTTGCAACACTTAGAGCTTTGCCCTCCCTGTAGATCCGCCTCTGTCTGCAACTGATGCATACTTTGGGATAGGAGGTCAGAACAAATATGGATAGGGTACAGCTAGTGTGATCCAGTCACACACACACACACACACACACACACACACACACACACACACACACACACCAAAAAACAACAACCACCATGGAAGGGTTTTTAAAGTAAGATAGTGTTCTGTCTGAGCATTTCAGTTTGTTACCACCTCACTCTTACATTTTTTTTTGAAGAATTTATACCCCGCCTTTCCTATGCCGAAGCAAATGCCCAAGGTGGGCAGGCTAGTCTAAGCTACCATTTTTCAATGAGGTTTTTACAAATATACAGTATTCTGCAATTCACCAAATCTGCAGTCCCAGATGTAGCCTTCACAGTGTGGTTCTCTCCTCTGGCCATGTGACATCGAGCTTCAGCAGGTAATCGTAAGTCCAGCCTGGACAGGTCCTCAGGATTGGACTCCATTCTTTTGCCGGCTGGCCTTCTCACAACATTCCCGCACTGGCTATTCAGCTCCAGAGTGATTCTGTCCGATCTGTCACAACAGGTACTGCAGCTTGTCACAGCCTGGCATTCCATCTCCCATCCAGAAATAGACCACAGAGTCTCCTGCTTAGCTTCAGCCAGTACCAGCACCTCAACCATCACTCCACACCTCCTGCCCTTACATTTTCATCTTATAATGCATCTTATATTTTCCTTACTAACACTTTCATATTACTGTAAATTGGACTTGTAAGTACTTTGTGGCGTTCACTGGACAGAGATGATACGGCTTCCCTGGCTATGTTAAGCCAACAGCATTGAGGGTTTCAAATCCTGCCTAAATCTCAAGAGTGCATTTACTGCTTGCCCCTTGAAAACAAGGGCAGAATTGGTGATCATTTATTGAAAACTAGCTTTTTGTTACCCGGCGTTGCCCGGGTAACAAAATGATCTTCCACAGTTTATGAGTTTTGCACCTCTTCTCGCCCCCCCCATGCCGATGGAGGCCGAACCCGGACTCCAACCGCGTCGGGAGCGTCACCAGTCGCCTCGGTGACCCCGGAAACTATGGACTCGATGCCAATTTTTCCCATTTTTGGCCATCTTCACTTCAGGCCCCCTATGCACCCCCACCCCCGGGGGCGCTAGGGTGGCCTGACCCCGGAGTGTCTGTCGCCAGGCCGCTAAGCACGCGCATGCCGAGTTTGGTGCGTGTCGCTCCAGGCGTTCCAGCAGGGCATGGCGGACGTTGTGTCTCGCACCTCTTCTCGCACCCCATGCTGAGGGGGGGCGAACCGGACTCCGACGGTGTCGGGAGCATCGCCGCTTGTCCCGGCAACCCCAGAAACTGGAGTTGACGCCGATTTAGGCCATTTTCAACCATTTTCACGTGGGGACCCCCATGTACCCCCACCCCCGGGGGCACTAGGGGGGTCTGAGCCCTGCAGTGTTTGTCGTCAGGCCGCAAGGTGTATGCGTGCCAAGTTTCGTGTTGATCGGTCCAGGTGTTCCAGCGGGGCATGGCGGACATTTTGTTTCGCACCCCTTCTTGCACCCCACGCCAAGGGGGGGCCGAACCCAGACTCCAACGGCATTGGGAGCATCGCCGCTCATCCTGGTGACCCCGGAACCTATGGATTCGACACCGATTTTGGCCATTTTCGACCATTTTCACGTGGGGACCCCTGCATACCCCCACCCCCGGGGGTGCTACGGGGGCCCGACCCCCGCAGTGTTTGTGGCCAGCCTGCTAGGCTTCCACATGCCGAGTTTGGTGCCGATCGCTCCAGGCGTTACAGCAGGGCATGGCGGACGTAGTGTTTTGCACCCCTTCTTGCCCCCCACATCGAGGGGGGCCCAAACCCAGACTCCAATGGCGTCGGGAGCGTCGCCACTCATCTCGGCGACCCCGGAAACTGTGGATTCGATGCTGATATTGGCCGTTTTTGAGCGTTTTCACGCGGGGACCCCCGCGTACCCCCACCCCTGGGGGCTCTAGGGGGGCCCGACCCCCGCAGTGTTTGTGGCCAGGCCGCTAGGCTTCCACATGCCGCGTTTGGCGCCAATCGGTCCGGGAGTTCCAGCGGGGCATGGCGGACGTTTTCTTTCGCACCCCTTCTTGCCCCCCACATCAAGGGGGGGGCTGATCCTGGACTCCAACGGCATCGGGAGCGGCACCGCTCATCTTGGCGACCCCGGAAACTGTGGATTTGATGCCGATATTGGCCAGTTTTGACCATTTTCACGCGGGGACCCCCGTGTACCCCCACCCCCAGGGGTGCTAGGGGGGCCCGACTCCCGCAGTGTTTGTCGCCAGGCCGCTAGGCTTCCGCATGCCGAGTTTGGTGCCAATCGGTCCAGGCGTCACAGCGGGGCATGGCGGACGTTTTGTTTTGCACCCCTTCTTGCCCCCCACATCGAGGGGGGGCTGAACCCGTACTCTTATGGCGTCGGGAGCGTCGTCACTCATCTCGGCGACCCCGGAAACTGTGGATTTGACGCCGATTTTGGCCGTTTTTGACCGTTTTCAAGCAGGGACCCCCGTGTACCCCCACCCCCAGGGGCGCTAGGGCCCCCCGACCCCCGCAGTGTTTGTCGCCAGGCCGCAAGGTGTACGCGTGCCGAGTTTCGTGCCGATCGCTCCAGGCATTGCGGAGCCTATGCGAGACATACACACACACACACACACACACACACACACACACACACATACACACCCAGGCTCTTCTTTATATATATAGATTGCTTGCTGCTTAAGAGAGGTACCTGATGCCCCAGTAACTTCAAGTGAGCTTGCTTGTGCCTGTTTAAGGGAGCAGCGTGGCCTGTTGGGGTCTGGAATACTGGAGTAGCTGTTGTGAAGAAACCACTTCAAGAAACAGAGTTAAGTCAACATCTTCGTGAAGTTGCAGGCACTTTTCTCAGATACAGATACCAAATCAATGCAGAGCTTTTTAATGGGCTGTGGCTATTCGTGTCCTCACAAATAAGCTTCATGAGGGTTGTACTGGTTCGGCTTTGCTTCTCTTGCCAAACTGCACAACAGAAATGACTGAAGCAGGCTCATATGGACCGTGTCATCTTCCTGGCTCAAGATACCATGTGGGGCATCCCACAGTCTATTTTCTGAAGAACGCCCCCGAAGTCCATTTTGTTGCTATAGCTAGTATTGAGATAATTCTAGTATTGGAAAGAATTCCTGGGCATACATATTAAGTTGGCCAGGAATTGATGTAAACAGTGATGAGAGCTTTAAAAATAATAATTATTATTAGTTGTTTAATGCCCATCTTAAACTGTGATCAACTTCCAGTCTCCACAGGTGCCAATTATTCTGCGGGGTTTAGTTTCAGGCAGCCTCACTCATGACTGAAGGTTGATGAGTTGTTGCTCTATGAACTATTAGGGGTGGGAGAAGGCAAAAGAGGCAAATAACATGGCTGGAATTTTAGTAGTCCGCGTATATCTGCTTGCTCTCTCATCTCTTTTGGGTGGCATGCCGTGCACCACTTATCTGGATTGGGAATGCAGCACAGAGATACAGAGTGTTCAGCCCTTTGCTGTTTTTAGTTCAGTAGTTCTCAAACCTTTTTGAGACCTACTGGAAGTGGCATCATCAAGCAGGAAGTGCCATTGTTGTGACGTAACAAAATGACACTCCTGGAATGCAAACTGGCATTCATGGAGTCAGCAATTGCATAACCATGAAACATCCCTGACAGAAGGCAGGATGAGGACAAAATATTATGTAAAAGCATTGAACTAAAAACAAATTCTTTTTTAAAAAATTCAAATTTGAAAATTCAAACTGTCACTTGAAAATTCAAACTGTTAACCCTCACAAAAGGAATAGAGTAAGAGTAAGATCTGCAGCTTCCAAGATGGCAGCACCCAGCTTTTCATGAACCACCCACAGTTTAAGAAACACTTTAACACAGCTGAAAATCATCCCTCTCTAGAGTGGTTATTGAATGCTGAATATTTACCACTTTGGCACTTTTCAGTTGCTTCAAGGGTGGGGCAGTCTTTTGCAGAAAAATGATGCAGAGGTAAGGGTAAAATATTGCCTACCTCTAAGTGCTCCCAATCCAGATCAGCAGCCCAAGTAGTTGCTGTTTACTGTAAAAGAAAGCATTTGTCTAGATGATGATGCATTTTAAAGATCTTATCTAGTTTGGGTCATAGGTATGGAATTATATGCTTTATTTCTACCATACATGACTGTAGGATGCAGATCCATATACATTAAAAAGATAATGAAGTTTAGCAGACAGTTACATCCTTGATTAAGCATCTGTAGAACTATATCTCCATTTTTATCCTCTGTTGTGATTGCAGTATCTGTGTCATTGCTGTCACTTGTAGAGCTGTGTGATCTAGAAATGTCACTGGAGAATTCTTCCTGTCTTCTTCAGACTCATTTGTATAGCCATCAAGTATACACAGCTAATAACCCAGCCAGAATTAGGAGATTATGGAACAGTTGGTGATACTGTGTATGCTTGTTGCCATAGAAATGTGTGGTAGGAAACTAAGCATGTGGAGAAGCAAAATACTGAATGTAGGAGGAAGGCATTTGTGTGTGTATGGCAGAAATTATTAGTTTTGGATGCCAACATCTTAAGCTTCAGCACCTCTGCTTTAGTGAGATGTGTTATTTGTCCACATCATTTCACAGTATTCATAGAATCCTTAACAATAAATTTTACTCTTTAAGATCATTTAGGGAAACTCTTGTTCCCCTTCTTTCCGTGAAGTTGCCCTTGACTTGTTCTGCATATGTTTGTATGTGACATGCTCCTGTGAGTTGCTGTACGTGATGTGGTTTGGCTGTGAGGTGTTACATGTGCTGTCTCTCTGAGCATTGCTGCATGCTGCTGTGCACATTATGTGATTCTTATGTGTACTTGTATGTACATTAGTTGTAGAGAGAAGAGGAAAGGGGAGTAAGTCACTGATTGAACATGGTGCTCCCATTCTGAGATATGATTGGCTTAAGAGCAAGTCCTGCTGTTAACTTCCTTTACAGTGTTGTGATGCCCTAAACTCGCTAGCAAACCATAGGATTAGGCTGCCAATTAATTAGTTAATGAACTGAACTGTGCTTGAAATGTTCCCCATTGGCATCTATTCACCACCGACATCCTTGACTAAGGGATCTGTCGACATCCGCCAACGAGGGTGCTGGGATGGTTCTACACAGCTCTTCAACTGCTTCCCTTAGAATGATGTTCAAGTGCTGCAAGTTTTCTGCAATGAAGAAGAAAGCTCATTAAAATGTGTGCACGTTTTTTGAGACACCCTATGTAAATGACAAGTAGGTCGTATGCCATGGCTAGAACGGCTAGAAAAACAGTCCAAGGAGAATGAGATTTTAAAAGTGAGATATGGAAGGCACTATTGCAAACTGTTCCCATGAGAAAAAAGGTTGGGAAATATCTAAGGAAACCAGTGTGGCTGCACAAATGGCTTTCTGAAATACTGAGAAACAAGAGGATCATGTACTGTACAAGGAGTGGAAGGAACTAAGGAATAGTACACAAATAGAGCCCATACCTATGGGGATGATGTCAGGAAGGCTAATACATGGAATTGAGATGAGGCTGATGAGTATTGCCAAAAATAACAAAAAGAGTGTGGTATTTTTTCCTTTTTTGTTAATTCCAAAAGAAGAGGAAGGTGAAGCTGTAGGACTGTTGTATGGGGAATTAGTGATAGATGGAAGACTAAACTGCTCAGTTCTTATTTTGACTCTGCATCCAACAAGGGGGAGAAGTTGCATGAGGCATCATTGAACTGGGGGTATTATGACACTGAGAGCGCAATCCTAAACTGGAGTTAGGCTGGCATAAACTAAACCAGCAATGTCTGGCCAGTACAAAGGCCACCATAAAGCATGTTTAGACTACTCTCAGAGTCAGGGAGAATGGCTCACGTCTGTGTACTGGCCTCTCTGACTTCGAGAGTGGTCCAGACATACTTTACAGGCCAAACTTTGCTGGTTTAGTTTATGCCGGCCTAATTCAGTTTAGGATTGCGCCCTAAGATTTAAACATCTGCTTAGTTTAAGTCCTTAGGACCAGATGACTAAACTCTAGTACTGAAGGATCTTGTGATCTTAGAGCATCTGTTTCCAATCTTTGAGAATGGTGAATGGGTGGGGACCCAAAGCCAGGAGACAAGCAAGTGTCCCAATCTTTGAAAAAGGAAGAACCTGGAAACTACAGAACAGTCAGCTTGATGTTAATACCCGGAAAGATCCTGGCGCAGATTACTAAGTGGAAAGTCTATGAGCACTTACAAAATACTGGGGTGATTTCTAGGAGCCAGCATGGATTTGTTAAGAACAAGTTGTACCAGAAAAATCTCATCTTATGGTTTGATAGAGTGACTAATCTGTGGGCATCGTGTATCGAGTTTTCAGCAAAACATTTTACTAAGTCTCCCATTATATCCTTGTTGCTAAAATGTGGGCTAGATGGTACTACTGTTAGGTGGATTCAAAGCTGATTCAAAGTGGATTCAACGCTGGGCTAGATGGCTTCCAAGATCCCATTCACCTCTTCACATCCCTTCATTCAAGGTGTTCTCTAGAGCTTTGGTCCTGATTGTGGCACGTCCCACACCAAGTCATGTCTCTGTGGGTTTCAAAGTATTTTGCAAGATCTAGAACATCACGGAGCATATATAGTTGCTCCTCTGTAAATTCTTAGATGCCTAGTAGTGCCTGATTAGTTTTGCCACAATCCAAACGCTTATTTGTGGGTTTGTTTATCAAAAAATACAGTCAGTTCCCGCTAACCATGGATTTGCAACCTGCCAATTCACTTATCCACATAAAGCAAACCACACACACACTCTTACTTTATCCGCAGTTCATGGTGGCAGCCAGTGCTCAGAAAAAACGTTGTGCATTGACAGTATTGTGAGGAAACAGTTGCCGGCCTCTGAGCTGGCAGGTCACAGGGAAGCTGATGGGTTCCAAAATTTCGTTAAATTCACATTAAATTAAAAGCTGTTTAATACCAAGTGTGTTTTGCTCCCCCACAGTATGAGTTCAAAGCTAAAAGTATAAAGAAGAAGAAAGTGAACCTGATGGTATCTGTGGATGGCGTGAAGGTGGTGCTGAAGAAGAAAAAGAAGAAGGTGAGTTCTTGGTTTTGCAAGATGAAGTTAGCCCTGAGCCTGGCAGATAGTTCCCAAAAGGGAAGGTTTAGAGACTGTCCTTGGGGATCCTGGCCTCTCAGAGGTCTTTACTAGCCTCTGTGTGTCAGCTGGATGAAGTCTAAGAGTCTCTCCTTCACTCTCATAATGTAATGTGGCTATGGCTTCTCACTATTCATGGCTGTGCAAATTACTTTGATGATGAAAGCATTAATGTGCGGAGTTCTACCTACATCTGCTCATGGGATTGACTTGGCCATTCTGAGCTAGTCCTAGGAGACTGGCTTGATTGTAAGTGAAGACTCAAATATAAATATTTCTTGCATTACTCTTTTGTTTACAGGAGGACTGGCTTTATAATACCCTGTTTACCAACTTCCCTGGTATTTAACAAACACCCATATTGGGAAAATAAATGTGTTCCCTCCCTTGGAAAGTTCATAACTGTGGTTAGTTTTGGTGGGGCAGAGGAACCTCCTTTCCTGCAGGTGTCCCATTGCTATAGCCCTGACTCAGGAAGGCTGCACAAACAGCTGTCAACATTCAGCCACTTACCCTTCTGCCTGGGCCTGGCCTCCTGGCAATGCGCTGCCTCCATGCGAGAGTGTGGCCCCTGCACGCTCACTGACTTCTGTGACTTGTAGGTTGCTGTGACAGACTCTTTCAGGAAATCAGTGACTCTTGTGCCAAATGTCTTGCCAAAATTCTTGAGGTGCTGGCTGCCACCTGTCCACCTGGTGCCTTCTTGTGATCTGCCCCCTTACATCTTTTCTTTTAATATGCCCCGCATTCCCTCTGTGTGTAGCACAGCCCACCTATTTGTAGCTTCTAGTCATGGTGTTTTTATTTTGCATGTTTTCCTGTCCCACAGTTCCTGTGCCTGACCAACTGGCAATTAATGCCCATCTGCTTTTGGGGCCACAAATGTGTCCAATTCTTTGTGCTCTTCCTAGAAAGACTATATGCCTCTTCCAGAACTCAACAGCACGTTAATTGAAGCATATTCAAGGAGCTGGCAGGCACTGAGTTGAAGGAGCACTTGGTGGCTGTATCTGGCCCTTAAAGCTTCAGTGCCCACCCCAAATTTTAACCGGTGTGTGAGCACAATCCTAGTCTGGAGTCAGGCCAGCACAGTTAGGCCAGCAAAGTGCACCATCTTCCCTGACTCCGAGAGTGGTCTAAATGTGCTTTATGCTGGCCCTTGTGCTGGCCAAAATTGGATGGCCTAACTATGCTAGCCTAACTCCAGGTTAGGATTGCGTTCTGAGAAAGATAATTGTTTTTACACATTGTAAAAGAGATTCCATATTATATCCTTTAGGGGGAGTTGTGAGTAATGTTCCTTTGCCTGAGTGTATGTGTTCCATCACTGTGAAGCCCTCAGTGCTTCATGGAGGTGATTTGAAGGAGAGGTTGGACCACATCTGGCCACCTGGACCAGACTTTTGACAAGACAGTCCCATTTGTCCATTCCCCTACCCACCAGTGCAGAAGTTCGCATTCTGCTCTCTTGAGACTTGGCCCCTCAGTGTGGAGCTTCTAAGAAGAGAGCATTGATGCATGAGGGACTATCAGTGAATGAGAACAACTGGGGGGGGGCTGCTATATCTGTGCCACTCAGTGAGGCATCTGTCCTGCTTATACGCAGCTCTCTTTTGCAGAAGAAAGAGTGGGACTGGGATGAGAACAAGCTGCTGGTGATGCATGACCCAATCTACAGGTGAGAGCGTGCAAGAAGGGCAGGCACCCTCATTTGCAGAATTATGTAGAGGTGGCCTATAGTGGGAAGGACAGGGTTACACAGTTTGCATGTATTACAAACTACATCCAGAACGCCACAAGATTTTAACCAGTCTTCAGTAACTTAATTTTCCCCCCACCCCACAATCAGACCATTAACACATGCAGTTCTGTCTACTACACTCCTTTCAATATGGCCAGAGTGGTGTCAGCCTGGCTAACCCTCTTTTTAGTCATCTGGCCCATATGCTTTAAGACCCTTGTAGCATAATTCTTCAACCTCAGAATGCCAGATGCAGGGGAGTGGCAACAGGATGCAGACATCTTGTTGTCTTGTGTGTTCCCTGTAGCATCTGGACTAGATGGGCCTTTTGCCTGATCCAGCAGGGCTCTTCTTATGTTTTTAATGTTAACCTCACCCCTGCTGATAACACATATTGGGTTTCCACCTGTTGACTTTTCAACAATGCCATAAAACTATTGTGGTCAGCCTCATCTTTGCACATGAGTAAACAAATCATAACAAACCAGGTTTCCACAGAGACAATGTGCCGTGTGTTGCTTGCTTCCGAGCAATGTGAAGAGACGTTGGGCAGAGACAATGTGCTGTGTGTTGCTTGCTTCCATCCTATATAAAGCCAAGGTTTTTTTGACCTGCAAAAATGTGTAAAATATAAGATGTCACCCGCGCGCGTACTGAAAAGTTTGGCGTATTAGAGGAAACTGAGATTATCAAGAGTGTGCTCTTTTTACAAAAGAGACTTCTGAAGAAGAATTTTAAGGAGGATAGGATAGAGACGGGGAGGCTGTTTAATTACGGAAACTGCCTAGAAGAAGGCAAAGAGATGGAAGCAACAAAATTGCTGACAGTAAATAAAGATGCCAGAAAGCTTGAGAATCAACTGGAGCATTTCCCAGATTGTGTCTTTATGCACTGTGGGTATGCCATCTGGAGTTTCTGTTCAGTCCAAAACGGCTTGGGACTTTGGGGTGTGCTGGCACTAGCTACATCTGATGTGCAGATAACATCATGATACATGTCTAATGACATGTACATTCAGACCATTCTTTTCAAATGTCCTGTGCTATTTTTCAGAAGGCTGTATTCGCAGTGGGGTCTACAAGCAACCTCTGAGACCCTGGGCCCTTTACATAAGAAAATAAAGCCTTGCTGGATCAGGCCAAATGATCCAAATGACTAGGGAAACCTGGATTTATGGAGATGTTATTTGAGAATCATTCTAGGGTCTTGGGTGCTGTAGGACACAGGTTGTCAATCAGTATCTCCACATGAGAATGTGGCAGCTGCACTCTCATTGTATCACTTTCACTCCCATTGTGAGAGTGTAGTAATGTGCATCTTTAAGACCAGATTAGAATTCATACTAGCATTTGAATGATTTTTTTCCTTCATAAAAAGGGTGAGTTGGAGGCAAAAGAAAAGCATATCCAGAGGATAAGCAAAGGTTGAAATGTGCATGAGGCATGTGTTCATTCAGGGAAAGTATGTCCCAAGCACAGCCTTTTGCTTTCATGATTATGCACAATAGCCTGGCCATAGAATGGAGGATGTGGGGATGTGACTGTACGGTATTGTCTTTTGCCCCTTAAAAAATGAATAAGACAGATGTGCTGTCCAGTGCGCAAGAGAGTGGACATACATGTTTATCAAGGAACAAAATACTTTCAAAAGCAACAGGTCACTGCAATAGAAGCAGCAATAGAACAGAACAGCAGGAGAAAATTGTTGTGGACAGAAAAGATGTGGTACTGGAGATGCACAAAGGAAAGGTAATCACTCTTTAAAGCATTTAAAAATAAAACAAAATAAAACCTTCACAAAATGGCACAGTCATGGGGAACGGTGGTCTGCTTATCACCATTCACAATTCTCAATGGTTGCCCACAATATTCTCATCTTCACCATCCATACTGCCATTAATGGTTGAACTTCTACAGGGAAGCTGAATTTTCTGATGTTAAAAGAACAGCAAAGGAAAGGATGGTGACTTATGGAGGGTTTGCTGTCCTATCAAGAAAGCAGGTGGCTTATGGGAAATTCTGAAGATCTGAAGGGAATGTTCACTGCAGCTTCATAAAGTTGCTAACAGGGGAATGGAAGGATTAAACAATTGATGCCATGGTTACCTTGGTAACAGCATCACCACTGTGTCTCAGATGTCAGAGGCCTATCCAGTCCCTATGTAACTTGTTCTGCTTTATATAGCTAGTTAGAGGGAGGAGACTGGGACTGGTGACTTTTACTCCCAGCAGAGGAGGTTGTTGAAAAAGTCATGGGTCAAGAAGAGGAACAGGGAGAACGATAAACTCTGTTCCTTCCCTAGTCTGACAGCACTGGGGACCATGGCCATTTAAACTCCCCTGATGCTGAGATACATGATATCCCTTCCCCAGATGTGCAGCCTTGAGCGCTCTGGGCTGTTTACAATGGCACATTTATTAAGCGAAAGCAAATAGCCTGGAAAGGCCTGTTGTGTTGTGTGTGAATATGCCCTTACTAGTCTCATAGCAGCCCTAATCACCTGAAGCCTGGTGTGCTTAGTTGCTGTCTCATGCCCTGCATCAAGCTCACTCACACCAACTCCAAAGGCAGAAATCTGGGCTTGCCCTGTTCTCCTTCATCACTGGCCTGCGTTCCTTGCCTCATCCCAGTTGTCCTGTTCTGGCAGGATATTCTATGTGTCCCATGATTCCCAGGACCTGAAGATCTTCAGCTACATTGCCAGGGACGGTTCCAGCAATGTCTTCCGCTGCAATGTCTTCAAGTCCAAGAAGAAGGTAAGCTGCAAAACTAACCAGTGGGCACGTTTCCGGGTCACTATAGAAAGAAAGGGGAGACTCCTTTGTGCTGAACAAAGTATTTTTATTTGATAAGAAATAAAATTTGATAAGAAACTGTAATTTATTTATTTATTTATTTTCAAATGCCAGTCCTAATGCATTTTGAACATTGTATTAGCTGGCTGAGACTGTGTATATATTATTTGAGTTATCAATAAATGAAATAAAAAAAAAACCCTTGTTCTGCATTTGGAGTCTCCCTCTTTTCATCACAGGCTTTAAACAAGTGCTGTCATCCCCCCCCCTCCGTGTTTTTCCTGGCCTCTGAGACATTATGATACCCACTGCCAAGGTGGAACTTGACTACTTAGGTGAGGATTGTGAGCAGGTTGCAGGGAATGCATTTTCCTCTTACCAGTCAATGTAAACTTCAGCAAATGCTACCTACCAACACACCCAACTGCAAAGGACACCATTAGGGATGTCTGTTGGCGTCTACAGACCATCCAGAGCACAAGCAGTGTTGCTTTCTTGAATTGCTATGGAACTGATTTGTAGAAAGGGTTCTGAGGGAGTTCCTGCTACAGTCAAGGGGCCCCGTCACCTTCTTTGAAACTGCAGGGATGACAGCTGGGGCTTTGAATGCCAGTTGGCTGGCCCTGCCTTTTTCCAGATCCTTTGGACCAAATCAGCAAAAGCCTTCGTTCAGGCATGCCTCTCCTGTTTCTGTGCTGCCAGCAGCCTGCTGAACAGAAATGCACCCATCACAGCCCCAGCATCAGAGCCAGGTTACAGAATTGCAGTCGTGGGGAAGAATCAGCAGAGGCTGGTCTCTTTCTCATCATGGCTATTATTCTGTGGATCCCTCTGGCTCTAATGTGTGTCTTACAAGAAGCGTCTGGGGCCAGGTGCTTGCAGAGTCCTGTAGAGGCCAGAGGAAACAGCTGGGGGGGAGCACGGGAGAGTGCAGGCACTTGGGCACATATATCCTTGCAGCCTCCTTGACTAGTCAAATTCCCGTGTGGCTTTTCATTGATTTCTCCTTAGAACTGGATCCTGGTGATCTGCCTTGCTCGTGCAGGGGAATGCTAGGTGGTGGCATGGGGCTCTGTTCTACAGCATTGGCTTGGTTCTTTGTGCCCCTAGGAGCATACTTTCTTTTCCCCTTTCCCTTCTTTTTCTGTAGAGTCAGGCCATGCGCATTGTCCGAACTGTGGGGCAAGCATTTGAGGTCTGTCACAAGTTGAGCCTGCAGCACACTGAACAGAATGCGGATGGCCAGGAGGACAGCCAGAGTGAGAAGGGCAGTGAAGATTCGGGAGCACCGGGTATGTGAACCACAGGGAGCAGAGGCACCTGTCATCCTGCACTGGCTCATATGTACCATAAAGTGTTGCATAGGCATAGACAGAATTCAAGTCCTGAGGAGAAATACTGCCTGTCTAGAGAAAGGAGTGGAAAAAACAGCTCTGAAGTGGGGAATGCCTCATAAGGCCAGCCCAGAGCAGGCTGAATGTGAAGAGAATGTCCCACTTAAAAGCTTGAGAAATGCCACCACCTCTTGGTCACTGCAGACCAAGAGGATGTGTGGTTCTTCCTTCTCCTCCCCCATTGGCATTTTGGCCACATTGCAGACTCAATTTTCCCCTTCAACAGGGGGAATGTTCCAGAAAAGCTGTGTTAACTATTTTGTGAACACTTTCACTTTGTGGACACTTTCAATCAGGAAAATCATATCTTCTTTACAGTTTTAATAACCTTTATAATGATAGAAAAGCAGCTCACAAACTCACTGTCAATTTTTGCCAAAATGGTGTCAAATCATTTTGTTGATTTGAGGCTCTTTGGGGAGGGGGATGTTGGATTTGTGAGAAGCTGCCTTGATAAGCTGACACAACTTCTCTGCTGATATTGCCACTGGCTCTTTCTTAGCCTGTGGCGTGCCTGAAGCAGAGCCTGTTGGCCCTGCTGAGGAAACTGACATTGATGCTGTGGACATTGGGCTGCCTGGCAGTGACCACTTGGAGTTCAACAGGGGAGTGACAGACCTGGATGCTGTCAACCAAGGATCACCTGGCTTGCTCTGCACAAAGGTATGCTTGCACCTGTCAGCATTCGCCAGGGATCGGGAATTGTAACCCTAGGGAAGAATGAGCAGGGAATCCTCCCTGACTGTCAGCTCATAGAATCAGAGGGCTGGAGAAGAGCAGAATGTAATCAGGTTTCCCTACTACCCCTGCATATATGTGAACATGCATACATTCTGAAACCTTAAACCAGATGTCAGTGTGCTGAAAACAGAGAGCAGGAGTGAAGCTGCAAAATAGAAAGCTTCCAACTACTCATACAAAAACAGCAGCCCACATAAACGCTGGAAAGATCATCTAGCTTTTCTGATTTCTGGTTGGAAAGATACTTCCATCTGTACACATCCATGGTCAATGAACCTTTTTTTATGGGGAAAGCTTCCCAGATCTGTAAGTGGATGGGCAACTGTATTCTCCACTGTGCGCAGCCTGGCTATATTGGTTCTTGTCACATAAACCTGGGTCACAATCACAGATACTAACTGGAAGTCACTTCCAGACACATCCTGGAGACCTTCTGAGGTGCAAGGAGCATCAGCAGATGGTGGAATCCATGAATGCCAAGCCCACAGATAAGGAGGGCCCACTGTATCTAGACAAGTGTTATTCAAACTGTGGGTCAGGACCCACTTGGTGGGTCGCGACCTGATGTCAGGTGGGTTATGGAAAGCTGGGAGCAGCCATCTTGGAAACTGAAAACCTTACTCTTGTTATATTTCTTTTGTGAATTGTGACAGTTTGAATTTTCAAATGATGTTTTTTTTAAAAAAAAATTGTTTTTAGATCAGTGCTTTTACATCAAATTTTGTCCTAATCTTGCTTTCTATCAGGAATGTTCTATGGTTGTACAATTGCTGCAGTCGAAGAATGCCAATTTGCATTTCAGGAGTGTCATTTTATTATGTCACAATGACAGCACTTCCTGCTTGATGATGTCACTTGCTGCCACAACATCACTTCCAGGTTAATGACATCACTTCCCGTGGGTCCTGACACAACTGCCATTCTAAAAAGTGGGTCCCGGTCTAAAAAGTTTGAATACCACTGATCTAGATGATCCAGTGGCAAGCATCACTTCCCCAGCTGAGCGCTTCCAGCCTGACACCTGATGAAGGGGGCTTCATGTAGGCTTATGCTGTTCCTTGTTGTTCTGGCCTGTCACATATATTCTGTATTGACTAAGAATGGGGCATGTGTGCGTATGTGTGTAGAAGGCACTTGTTCGATCCCTGCATCTGTTTGTATTTTTCAGGGCTTGCTTCATAAAGAGAGCATCCTGACTGCTTCTCCCAAGATGCTGCTTCCTGCCTCTGCCCAGTTGCCTGAGCCAGAAGCCTCTCTGTCTGCTCACCACCAAATGCAGTTTCTGCAGCAGCTCTTGCAGCAGCAGCAGCAACAGACTCAAGTGGCTGTCGCCCAGGTTACTATTCATTCTGTGTGACAACAGAAGAAAACTGCAAACCAATAGCACTGATTCCTTGAACAGAGCTAATGCGTGAAATGTTGCATCCTGAGCTCAGCTAAGCACCTAAACAGGACAGGTGGCCAGTTTAGAGTGTTAATTTCTTCCCTTCAGCTGAAACTAAGTGAGGATTTAAAGGGACAGAGCCCTGGCTTGGAGACCTGCACTCTGGGGTATAGTAAATGAGTAGCCTCCAGATGTGCTCTTTATCTTCTCCGCCAGAAACTTTCAGGGCTATTAGGGGCCTTGGGTAGCTGATGGCATGAGTCATACCATGTTAGGTCTCTGTTCGCAGTTCTTCCTATATTGCTCACTGTGGGAAGTTTCTCAGCCTTCCCACTCTCCACTGGGGTTACTTAGGATTGTGCTATTAATCCCCTGTTGTTGTTTTTTTCTACTTGTTGTCCTTGGGTAATCCGCAAATCTGAGGGCTTTCAATCTCATCTAGCTATCCCACTGTCCAGTCCTTCATCTCTTAACTACTGGATGCCTCATCAACCATTTGAAGCTCCATATGTCAGAAGGAGCTTCCCTTGCTGTGTTCGTCCACAGTGAAACCGTTCACTCTGTCGACTTGTACCCAAAGCCTTGGCTTTAGCCTTGATTACTCTCTCTTTTGCTTGCAGCATTCCATCAGTTGCCCAGTCATATTTCTTATGGATAATGAAAATCCCTCTTTCTTCAAATCCCCTACTTACTCCCACTGCATTCTCCCATATTTATCCCATGGTCCCTTCCTTCCTTCTGTTGTTTTCCATTCTTTCAAAATTCCATGGGGCAGAGACAGCCTCTTTGCTTATGTTGCTGTGTAAAGCCCAATATGTGTCAGTGTTGCTATGCTATATGAATAATAATAGCTTTCACATATATTTTGCTCCTACTGTGTTTATAGTGAGAGATGTGTTCAGCTTGTGCTTGGTTATGGATTCTCTTTTCTATCTTTATGCTAAGTGAGTGATTACTCACATCACTGTTTGTGTCTTGCTTCCTTGCAGGTTTGAGGCACAGCTCTTGTTTTTTCTTTTTCAATTTTTTTGCGCAGTGATGACAGTGATTGGTTGTTTAGTTCTGCTTCATGAGTTCTGAATATTTCAAATTGATGCCTCTGAATCAACAGCTCTTGGTATCTCCTTCAGAGTGTCACCAGGCACAGTGATTCTGGTTTAAAATAGAGCTAAGAAGAGGTTTAGCTGGGGGGGGGCAGCAGCGTGGTAAGTACTGCAGATGCCACAATGCACCGTGTAAGCTACCCCTCCCCCTTGCCATCAGAACCATTTGGGACAGCAATGTGCTGCGTGTTGCCGTAGCTGCTCCGAATAGCTCTGACGGCAATAGGGTAGGGAGGAATCATTTACATGGCATGTTGCCTCACCTGCTCTACTTACTGCACTGACTCCTCTCCCCCCCCCCAGCTGTGCTTCTAGAATCATGTCTCAGATCGCAAACCTAAGCTGCACTGGAACAGCAAGGCCTGTGGGCCTGCACTGGATGCAGTGCAGCTTTGGAGCGCTCAGGAGCCTCCCCTATGTGCTCCTCGGATCTGCGCCTGCTGTATAGCAGGCGCAGAGCCAAGGATGCTGCGTGGCCTGGGGAAAGAAGCTTAGATGCGGCCTAGGCCTCGCCCCAACCCCCTCCATGGGCTGGCCCACCTCCCAGCCTGCCTACCTCCTGCCCTGTTCCACCCTCCCTCTGCCTAGAACTAGCCTTGTGCCAGCCGAGTTTGGCTGTGGGGTCTCAGGCCGGTGCCCTTGGGCTGACACTGCTGCTAGCATCAGCCCAATGGCACGTATAGGATTGCGCCCTCAGTGTGTTTCTCTCTGGACAATGGCAAGAATGTTAGACCTAAACAGAATGTGGCAGGTGTGCTTATTTATGCACAGCTTTAGCTTTTCCTTCCAAGAGAGAGCTTGCTGGCTCTGCTGGCAGTTTCCCTCCCTCCACAGAAGTTTGCAGGCAATCACACCCTCTCCTCTTTCTGTCTTACAGGTGCATCTGCTGAAGGACCAGCTAGCAACAGAGTCAGCTGCTCGCCTTGAGGCCCAGGCCCGGGTACACCAGCTCCTGCTGCAGAATAAGGACCTCCTGCAGCATATTTCACTTCTAGTGAAACAAGTGCAAGAGCTGGAAGCAAAGCTGTTGGGATCCAACTCCAGTAAGAGCTTCCCCCCACCCCACTAGTTCATATGGGGCCGTTTTCTGTCCCAGCACAATATGGCACTTTCCATTCTGGACCACAACTGCTGATCTTGCCAGCCAATCTGCACAGAAACTTGTGCCAGGGAGCTGCTTCCTCCTGGCAATCCCAACGAATAGCCTGCTGGGGCGATGGGCAGCAGAAGCGGCTGCCAGGATGAGTTTCTCTGCAGAGCGACTGGCAAGTTAAATGGCTGCAGCATGAAACGGAAAGTGCTTCACGGGGATGGCTTTTTTCAAACGCAGTGGTCCATGGTTTGGGGTCCATTGATTTAGGAGAACATTTCACTGAAACTTAGGAGCTTTAGTAGAAGGAAGCCTCCCTCCAGTGGGCCCACATACTCTCCTTTTCGTGATGCTGCTGCATCATAGCTCTGACTGTAGTGACAGCACTCCTGGCTACCAGTTTCCCTTTTCTCCACCTCTCTTATAAGTCCCTATAGCAAGGTCAAGCATTAGTCTCAGATCATTGTGACATCATCATCTAACCTTGTTCTGAAGCCAAAGACAGTGAGGGCAATGCTTCCTGTGCTGATTCTAGGAAGGCACAGGAGTAAAAAAAAAAAAAAAAAAAAAAAGGCACCCACCAGCCACTAAGAACCACATGAGTTGTACTTCTGCAGTACATTTGCAACCAATTTTGCCCCCTTTCATCCCTCCCAATAGTGAATGGGATGAGGAAATGGAAATGCTTCAGAAATGTGCCAAATTTTTGACTGGAACTTACTTATCAATGTTCTGCCTCCAAATTTCACATTAGGCAAAACTAAGTGGCATTTGAGAGACAAGCTGGAAGTGCTTCACAGTCTTTACAAACCCTTTGTAAACGCTGCGGACACCCCCCTTGCCCCATGGAGGCTCCAGGGCAGTCCCAATCTGCATTGGATACAGCGCAGGCCAGCCGGCCTGCCCGTTTCAGCACTGTTAGGATTGTGCTCTTAGTATTCCAACCCTTTAAGGTGCAGAAAAGAGCTCTGGTGAGCTCAAAAACCAGCAGAGCCTTGGAGCTCTGCATCACTGTTTCTCTTTCCTCGTGGCTAGCAGAAGCAGTGTACTGTGGCAGATCGACCAAATGGGCTTTTTTGGGGGGGGGGCAACATACTCACATTGCAGAATGTAGCTTTTATTGTGCAGAGTTGTTGTCTCCTTTGAGCATTTGCACATTTCACTATACTGAGTCATGCTTCAATGTTGTTTTGGACAACTATCTGATGATGCCACAGAGATTGACAAGCACTGCATGGAACAGCAGAAAATCTTTATTTGCTCCTGGCATAGAGGACAGCATGCCTGGAGCTGGAGGCTATCTCACGAGTGTTTATTGATGATGATGCACTCTCTCCCTGTTTTGCAGAGAGCTCTCAAGACAGTTTGCTGGAAATTGCCTACCGATCCAGTGCTGTGCTGCCTGTTCTGTGCGACCCTACAACACCTATGCCTGAGGAAACCCACCTACTCCAGCTGGATCACAGCCTCTCCACTATTGCCAGTTCTCTGGGCAGCCCCTTAGGTAGGAGTGACTGCTTGGCAAAGCTGGAGTGCTTCCACTTCCTCCCCAGCCATGTGCCTCCCCTGGGCAGCTTGGAGCTTATCAAGTTCCGTGAGTCCGGGATAGTTTCCGAGTACGAGTCCAACACGGATGAAAGTGAGGAGTGGGACTCGTGGGCTCAGGAAGAGCCACTTCGCCTGCTCAGTGTTCTGAACAAGCAGGCGCTGGGAGATAGCCTGGATGATGAGATTGCTGTATAAAAGGAGGCAGAGATGAATTGGAGGTGTGGCAAGCAAGAGGGGAGAGTCCACGCGGCTTGAATCACCCTGCGAATAGCCTGATGAACAAGCTTGCCTCGATGCAGGCAGCCTCAGGACTGGTTTTTGTGTGTGTCAGGGATCAGATCTCTCAGGGGAGAGGGAAGCATTTCCTGTTGGGGAGCAAGGTTTTAGCGGCAGCCGGCACCTTCCCCTTCTGTGATGTGCCCTCAGGAGTTTCAGATGACTAAGGACGGTGATCCTGTTACAGGATGTTGAAGATCCTTAGGACTCTAGGATGGTGCCTACAATTGCACCACAAAAAGTGCAGAAAATGGCACTGGGTGCAAATTGCAGTGTGTTGAGAGAATCTTGGTTTTCTTTCTTTTAGAAAAGTAAGTTTCTCATGTGAAGGCTATAAAGCCCAATTAAAATCTCAAAAGCCGGGAGTGTACCCAAGGCGTACAAATTTAGTACCCTGTGTAGTTCTATGTCCCCATAACTGTCAGCAGTGGAATAAATTGTGCAAATCAAGCAAATGTTTGTACATTTTCTATATTTGCATAATATATACAGGTTACAACATTCAAATCATTTTTTTGTG